>MU249622.1:9330616-9341947 GCA_018977245.1 Lethenteron camtschaticum | reverse complement strand
GTTCAGATCAATCGCCGCCCGGTGTCGGTGGCCGTGAGCGCGACAAAGGCAAATGTCCCCAGCGCCCACCCCGTGGTGCCTGCACAGGGCAAGTGCTGTTAGCGAGCACCTCTTGAGGCGGCACGAGTGGTGAATGAGTGCCCTCTGATTGGTTGATATTAAAAGGGGGGGGGGNTCTGGGGGATGAGGGGCGGGGGTGAATTGGAGGGGTGGAGGTGAGGGTGGTGACAGCTCTGGTCACGTGGTGCTTTTCCTCGGCGCCAGGATCTGCGTGCGCGTCTGCGTGTGTACACTCGTGCATATGCATGAGTGTGTGTGAGTGTGTGTTAGTGTGTGAGTGTGTGTGTGTTAGTGTGAGTGTTAGTGTGAGTGTGTGTATGAGTGTGTGAGTGTGTGTGTGTGTGTGAGTGTGTGTGAGTGTGTTAGTGTGTGTTTGTGTGTGTTAGTATGAGTGTGTGTGTTAGTATGAGTGTGTGAGTGTGTGTGTGAGTGTGTGTGTGTGTGTGTGTGTGTGTGAGTGTGTGTGAGTGTGTGTGTTAGTGTGTGAGTGTGTGTGTGAGTTAGTGTGTGTGTGTGTGTTAGTATGAGTGTGTGAGTGTGTGTGTGAGTGTGTGTGTGTGTGTGTGTGTGAGTGTGTGTGTAGTGTGTGTGTGTGTGTTNGTGTGTGTGGTGTGTTAGTGTGTGTGAGTGTGTAGTATGGTGTGTGTGTGTAGTATGTGAGTGTGTGTGAGTGTGTAGTGTGTGTTAGTGTGTTAGTATGAGTGTGTGGTGTGTGTGTTAGTGTGAGTGTGTGTTAGTGTGTGTTAGTGTGTGTGCGTGTGTGCGTGTGGGTGTGTGTGCGTGTGTGTGTGAGTGTGAGCGTGTGTGTGTGAGAGTGAGTGTGTGCGTGTGTGTGTTAGTGTGTGAGTGTGTGTGAGTGTGTGTGTGTTAGTGTGAGGGTGTGAGTGTGTATTAGTGTGTGTGAGCGTGTGTGTGAGTATGTATTAGTATGTGTGCGCGTGTGTGTGAGTGTGTGTGTGCGTGTGTGAGTGTGTGAGTGTGTTTGTGAGTATGTGAGTGTGTGTGTTAGTGTGTGTGAGTGTGTTAGTGTGTGTTAGTGTGTGTGTGTTAGTATGAGTGTGTGAGTGTTAGTGTGTATGTGTGAGTGTATGCGAGTGTGTGTTAGTGTGTGTTAGTATGAGTGTGTGAGTGTGTGTGTTAGTGTGTGTGAGTGTGTGTGTGCGAGTGTGTGTGTTAGTATGAGTGTGTGAGTGTGTGTGTGTTAGTGTGAGTGTGTTAGTGTGTGTGTGTGAGATGCGAGTGTGTGTTAGTGTGTGTTAGTATGAGTGTGTGAGTGTGTGTGTTAGTGTGTGTGAGTGTGCGAGTGTGTGTGTTAGTATGAGTGTGTGAGTGTGTGTGTGTTAGTGTGAGTGTGTTAGTGTGTGTTAGTGTGTGTGTGCGTGTGTGCGTGCGCGTGTGTGAGTGTGTGTGTGTGAGTGAGTGAGTGTGTGAGTGTGTGTGTGTTAGTGAGTGTGTGTGTGTGTTAGTGTGTGTGTGTTAGTATGAGTGTGCGAGTGTGTGTGTGTGTTAGTGTGTGAGTGTGAGGTGTTAGTGTGTGTTAGTGTGTGTTAGTGTGTGTATGAGTGGTGTGCGTGTGTGTGTGCGTGTGTTAGTGAGTGTGTGAGTGTTTGAGTGTGTGTGTGTGAGTGTGTGAGTGTGTGAGTGAGTGTGTGAGTGAGTCTAAGTGAGTGAGTGTGTGAGTGTGTGTGTGTGCGTGTGTGTGTGAGTGCGTGAGTGTGTGAGTGTGTGTGTGAGTGAGTGTGTGAGTGTGTGTGAGTGTGTGAGTGTGTGTGTGTGAGTGTGTGAGTGTGTCTGAGTGAGTGAGTGTGTGTGTGCGCGTGTGTGTGAGTAAGTGTGTGTGTGCGTGTGTGAGTGTGTGAGTGTGCCTGAGTGAGTGTGTGAGTGTGTGTGTGTGAGGTGTGTGTGAGTGTGTGTGTGAGTGTGTGAGTGGGTGAGTGTGTGTGTGAGTGTGTGTGTGAGTGTGTGTGTGAGTGTGTGCGTGTGTGTGTGAGTGTGTGCGTGTGTGTATGAGTGTGTGCGTGTGTGAGTATGCGCGTGTGTGTGAGTGTGTGTGCGTGTGTTAGTGTGTGTGAATGCNTGAGTGAGTATGTGAGTGTGTGTGTGAGTGTGCGTGTGTGTGAGTGTGTGCGTGTGTGAGAGTGTGTGCAAATGCATGAGTGAGTGAGTGTGTGGGGAGCGGTGTGTAGCGTTTAGCGCCCTGCGCTGTGAACCAAGCGCTCGAGTTCGATTCCCGCTCACGGCCGCCAACACCTGTGATGATCATCTGAAGCGTTCCTGGGCCTCCCCTAGGTCGACTCAGCCTCAAATGAGCACCTCGTGAATCGTGTAAACATTTCCAGTAGCGAGACAAAGGCGGCCGGGAGCGGTGTTGGTCACCCACCCCTGTATGCCGTGAGCCTTCATAGGTGCTCGCTAACAGCACTTGCCCCCACAGTCGGTTAAAGGCTATACAGGGGATCTTTGTATTTGGTCGGTGTGTGTGCGTGCGTAGGCGCTCCTAACAGCACTTGCCCCAATCGTCTGTTGAGGCTATACGGGGAGCTTTGTCTTTGTGCAGGTGTGTGCAATGAGCGGTGGGGCAGTGGCTAAGGCGAGCGAGCGCTCGTTTGCTGCGTTGAGATTATTTGAACCGGTGCGGGCCTCTCCTAGGTCGACTCAGCCTCAAATGAGTACATGGTGCCGTGCGTAAGCATCGCGACTCGGGAGACAAAGGCGGCCGGGCGTGGTTCCCGCTGACCACCCACCCCCTCTGTGCGCCGTGACGGCCTTCGTGGTGCTACTCGCTAACAGCACTTGCCCCAAACATCTGTTGAGGCTATACGGGGGAATCATTGTCTTGTGTGTGCGCGCGCAAGGAGCGGTGGCGCAGCGATTAGGGGAGCGGTGGTTAGCGCGCTGCGCGACGAGCCCGGCCCAATGGCAGTGGCGAATATTTGAAACCGGCACCGCGCCTCGCCTAGGTCGACTCAGCCTCAAATGAGTACCCGGGCGTGGTTGCTACGCCGTGTCGTCCTGCACTGGCGCTGCTAAACTCGCGAACTGCACTTGCCCCAGCGGTCTGTGGCGGGAGACACGAGGGGATTGAGCTTTGTCTTTGTAATGGAGCGGTGGCGCAGTGGTTAGCGCGCTCCGCCGCCACCGCCATGAAAGCCGTTGGAGTTCGTTCCCGGCCACGGCGATGACATGTGCCGAGTGATTTTCGAAAAACGGTTCCGGGACGCTCCTAGGTCGACTCAGCCTTAAATGAGTAACCTTGTTCGGTGCGACGTGTGAAACGTCAAGACCGGAGTGCCGTGTCGTCCTTAATAGGTGCTCGCTAACAGCACTTGCCCCAACAGTCTGTTTAAAGCTACACATGTGTGGTGTGTGTGTACGTCTCTGTGTGTGCGTGTATACGTGTGTGAGTTCGATTCCCGCTCACGGCCAACGCCGACGATTATCTGAACCGGTCCTGGGCCTCGCCTAGGTCGACTCAGCCTCAAATGAGTACCTGGTGCGGCGTGTAAACATCGCCACTGGGAGACAAAGGCGGCCGGGCGTGGTGCTGGCCACCCACCCCCTTGTGTTTGCTGTGCCGGCCTTCACAGGTGCTGCTCGCTAACAGCACTTGCCCCAACCGCCTGTTAGGGCTATACGGGGATCTTTGTCTTGTGTGTGTCAGTGGTGAATATCTTCGAACCGGTACCGGACCTCCCCTAGGTCGGCTCAGCCGTCAATGAGTACCTGGTGCGGTGTGTTGTGTGGTGTAAGCATCAGCGCATGCTCGTGCTGCTCAACGTGTTGCTGTGCCGGCCTTCTTCAAATGTGCGACTCGTCAACGGCACTTGCCCCAACAGCCCGTTGAAAGCTATACGGGGTTACTTTGTCTTTTTTTGGCAACGCGTACGATCGAGGAGGGAGTTGACTACCTCGCCTGGTGTGCAGGAGGTCGTGGGTTCGAGCCCGACCCTGACGTCTGCTGTATATTTAGAGTTTGCGTGTCTCTCTCTCTCATCATCATCACGGTGCTAGGAGTGTTGACACCTCGCCTGGTGTGCAGGAGGTCGTGGGTTCGAGCCCGACCCTGACGCCTCTGCTGTATATTTGGAGTTTGCGTGTCTCTCTCTTCATCAGGTTGCTAGCTCGCCTGGTATACAGGAGGTCGTGGGTTCGAGCCCGACCGACGTCTACTGTTATTTAGAGGTTGCGTGTCTCTCTCTCTCTCATCATCATCGCGGTGGCTAGGAGATGTTAACTACCTCGCCTGGTCTACAGGAGGTCGTGGGCTCGAGCCCGACCCTGACGCCTGCTGCTGTTTATTTGGAGTTTGCGTGTCTCATCATCATCATCATCGCGGTGGCTAGGAGATGTTAACTACCTCGCCTGGTATACAGGAGGTCGTGGATTCGAGCCCGACCCTGACGCCTGCTCTGTATATTTGGAGTTTGCGTGCTGTCTCTTCTCATCACATACGATGGAGGAGATGTTAACTACATCGCCTGGTACGCAGGAGGTCGTGGATTCGAGCCCGACCCTGACGTCTGCTGTATATTTAGAGTTTGCGTGTCTCTCTCCGGTGGCTAGGAGATGTTTTCGAGCCCGACCCTGACGCCTGCTCTGTTTATTTGGAGTTTGCGTGTCTCTCTCTCATCATCATCATCGCGGTGGCTAGGAGATGTTAACTACCTCGCCTGGTATACAGGAGGTCGTGGGTTCGAGCCCGACCCTGACGCCTGCTGTTTATTTGGAGTTTGCGTTGTCTCTCTCTNATCATCATCAGGTGGCTAGGAGATGTTAACTACATCGCCTGGTATACAGGAGGTCGTGGGTTAGAGCCCGACCCTGACGCCTGCTGCTGTTTATTGGGAGTTTGCGTGCCTCTTCTCCCCGGCTCCTCCGGGTTTTCCCCCTCCACAGCATCAGGCGTTTAGAGTGATTTGGCTGTCCATAAGTAAATGTCCACGTGTTTGATGTTGATAAGCCACTTCGTTCGGCTGCCATTTGTGGCCACGACGCTGCTGGAATAGCACTACACAACTCAGCGGGCCTTGCCTGATACAACACAGACAGAATGCAGGTGTTTAGATATGCGCAGATGACATGTAAATGACACGTGTGTGTGATATGTAAATAGGATGCTAATGTTGCATTAGGACTAATTATGAAGAAAAACACGTGGTGGTGGTGGTGGGTAGAATATCTGAACCGGTCCAGAGCCTCCCCTAGGTCGAATCAGTCTCAAATGAACACCTGGTGCGGTGTGTAAACATCGCCACTGGGAAAGGCGGCCGGGCGTGGTGCTGGCCACCCACACCCCTCGTGTGCCGTGTCAGCCTTCATAGGTGCTACTCGCTAACAGCACTTGCCCCTACAGTCTGTTAAGGCTACACGGGATCATTGTGTGTTGTAGTGGTGCGTGGCGATGGTGGCGTTGGTGGGTAATGGTGGTGTGGGTGTTAGTGGTGATGGTGGTAGTGGTTGGTAATGGTGTTGATGGTGGTAGTGGTGGTGTGGGTGGTCGTGGTGATGGTGGTAGTGGTTGGTAATGGTGGTTTTGGTGGTAGTGTGGTGTGGGTGGTCGTGGTGATGGTGGTAGTGGTTGGTAATGGTGTTGATGGTGGTAGTGGTGGTGGTGGTAGTGGTGATGGTGGTAGTGGTGNTGGTGGTGGTGTGATGGTGGTGGTGGTGATGGTGGTGTGGTGTTCGTGTGATGGTGGTAGTGGTGATGGTAGTGGTGATGTGGTGTGGGATGTAGTGGTTGGTGGTAGGTGGTGGTAGTGGTGATGGTAGTGGTGATGGTGGTGTGGGTGTTCGTGATGATGGTGGTGTTGGTGGTAGTGGTGGTGATGATGGTGGTAGTGGTGTTAGTGGTGTGGTGGTGTGGNTGTTAGTGGTGTGGTGGTAGTGGTGATGGTGTTAGTGGTTGGTAATGGTGCTGTTGGTAGTAGTGGTGGTGTGGGTGGTTGTGGTGAGGGTGGTAGTGGGTGTTAGTGATGATGGTAGTAGTGGTTGGTAATGGTGCTATTGGTGGTAGCGGTGGTGTGGGTGGTAGTGGTGATGGTGGTAGTGGTGGTGTGGGTGTTAGTGGTGGTAGTGGTGATGGTGGTAGTGGGTGTTAGTGATGATGGTGGTAGTGGTGGGGGTGTTAGTGGTGGTAGTGGTGATGGTGGTAGTGGTGGTAGTGGTGGTGTGGGTGTTAGTGGTGTTAGTGGTGATGATGGTTGGTGGTGAGACAAATGCAGCCTCCAGCGTGTGCGGTTTCGACCGTGATAGGTGCCACCCGCCAAACAGCACTTGCCCCCAAAAGTCCGTGACAACTATACGGGGGAACTTTGCCTTTGCGTGGTGGCGGTGATGGGTGTGTTGTTGATGATGGCGGTGGCGGTTGTAATGGTTCGCGACGTTGATTGGTTGTGATGGCAGCTATGATCGTGGCTGGTTGGTGGTGGGTGTGGTAGTGGTGGAGATTGTGTGGTGGGGGGTGAGGGGTGGGGGGNTGTTGGTGGTGGTGGGGGTGTTGGTGGGGGGGGNCTATAAAACCCCGTGGGAGCTGTCGGACGGAGGGCGGGGGGCCAGACATAGACCAAGTGTGTCTCCGTGTCTCTGGCTCTCCGTGTCGCCCTGTCTCCGTGTCTCTGGTCTCCGTGTCGCCCTGTCTCTCTGTCTCTCTGTCTCCGTGTCTCTGGCTCTCCCCCTGTCTCCGTGTCTCTCTCTATTGTCGCTCTGTCCCTCCGCGTGTCTCTCCGTGTGAGTGTCTCACATTTCTGTGTGGTCAGTGTCCGCGTGTTTGTCTCCGCGCGAATCGGTGTGTCGGTGTCTCTCCACGCGCCTGTCTTCCGTTGTCCGCTATCTGCATCTCCGACTCTGTGTGTGTGTGTCTCTCTCCGCGTCCCTACGTGTCTCCGCGTGAATCCGCGAGATAAAGGTGCCACGTCTCCTCTCCCCGCGGGACACCGTGACACGGCGTCGAGCCTTCAACGATCTCAGGTGAGCGGGTCAACAGTCGTGCTCCGGCGAAAGAGAGAGCGACAGAACGAGAGAGAGAGCGAGCGAGAGAGCGAGCGAGCGAGGGTTACATAAAGCCCCGTTAAAAATTTTTTTTACGAAATGATGAACGAAACAAAGTGCCGAATACACCGAGCATCTTCTTGTTTCCACTGATCGCAAAAAAAAAGAGAGAGAACGAGAGAGAAAGAGAGAAATAGCGTTAAATAAAGCAAAGCATTTAACAAGTAAACCTGTAAAACAAAGTTTTTCACTATAAATCCTTCATATGCGTGGCGGCTAGAGTCCTCTCGTCCTCTGGCTTGAGATGGCTGCCACCTATGGGTCAGATGATTGTCTGCCACCATTAAGCAATTGGTAATTAAATATTTAATTTGTTTTCCCTAAACAGTGTAAAATTTTGGATTTTTTCACGAAAATTAATTGTCACCAACGAGTCTGTGTGGAAAATGTCAGCTCGATTGGATCACGGGAAGTGGGTTAAAAAACGAGCGAAAGATTTGCACGGTCCTAAGCAAGCAAGCGGACTTAATATAAAGGATTTGAAAATATATTCGCCTGTGGAGGACGCGGGGATCGATCCGCGACCTTTGGCATGGGAAGCGAGGCGCTACCAACTGCGCTACTCCGCCACGGCCTGTGGAGGGGTTACGCTCTGGGCTCTTACACTCTGACGTTCAGCCAAAGCGATGAATGAGTTCTATTTGAATATATGTAAAATATTTTTTTTTGCCTAAAAAGTGTACAATTTTGGGAATTTTTTTCACGAACAATAATTGTCTGGCACAACGAGTCTGTGTGGAAAATGTCAGCTCGATTGGATCACGGGAAGTGGGTTAAAAACTACCGAAAGATTTGCACGGTCCTAAGCAAGCAAGCAAGCACGCAAGCACGCAAGCAAGCAAGCGAGCGAACTTAATATAAAGGATTTAAAAAAACGAAATGATGAACGAGAGAACGAGAGAGAATGAGAGCGAACGAGAGAGAACGAGAGAGGGAGAGCGAGTCGGAAACAAGTATAACCCGTAAAAACAAAGTTTTTCACTATAAATCCTTTATATGCATGGCGGCTAGAGTCCTCTCGTCCTCTGGCTTGATGGCTGCCACCTATGGGTCAGATGATTGCATGGCACCATTAAGCAATTGGTAATTAAATATAATATTTTTGTCCTAAAAAGTGTAAATTTTGGAAAAAAANTTTCACGAACATTAATTGTCACGCACAACGAGTCTGTGTGCAAAATGTCAGCTCGATTGGATCATGGGAAGTGGGTTAAAAAACGACCGAAAGATTTGCACTGTTCTAAGCAAGCAAGCAAGCGAGCGAACTTAATATAAAGGATTTAAAACCCTGAGATGATGAACGAAGCAAAGTGCCGACTTGCAGCGAGCATCTTCTTGTTTTTTTCTCTAATCGTTAAAGAAGAGAGAGAGAGCGAGAGAGAGCGACCAATTGCGCAACTCGTTTGTTGCGAGCAACCGAGTCGCTTGCATCGTCTGCGGGGGTCTTTCTGCAACTGGTTGCGACCAATTGCGCAACTCGTTTGTTGCGAGCAACCGAGTCGCTTGCATCGTCTGCGGGTCTTTCTGCAACAGGTTGCGACCAATTGCGCAACTCGTTTGTTGCAAGCAACCGAGTCGCTTGCACCGTCTGCGGGGGTCTTTCTGCAACTGGTTGCGACCAATTGCGCAACTCGTTTGTTGCAAGCAACCGAGTCGCTTGCACCGTCTGCGGGGTCTTTCTGCAACTGGTTGCGACCAATTGCGCAACTCGTTTGTTGCGAGCAACCGAGTCGCTTGCATCGTCTGCGGGGTCTTTCTGCAACTGGTTGCGACCAATTGCGCAACTCGTTTGTTGCGAGCAACCGAGTCGCTTGCATCGTCTGCGGGGTCTTTCTGCAACTGGTTGCGACCAATTGCGCAACTCGTTTGTTGCAAGCAACCGAGTCGCTTGCACCGTCTGCGGGGTCTTTCTGCAACTGGTTGCGACCAATTGCGCAACTCGTTTGTTGCAAGCAACCGAGTCGCTTGCACCGTCTGCGGGTCTTTCTGCAACTGGTTGCGACCAATTGCGCAACTCGTTTGTTGCGAGCAACCGAGTCGCTTGCACCGTCTGTGGGGTCTTTCTGCAACTGGTTGCGACCAATTGCGCAACTCGTTTGTTGCAAGCAACCGAGTCGCTTGCACCGTCTGCGGGGTCTTTCTGCAACTGGTTGCGACCAATTGCGCAACTCGTTTGTTGCAAGCAACCGAGTCGCTTGCACCGTCTGCGGACGTCTTTCTGCAACTGGTTGCGACCAATTGCGCAACTCGTTTGTTGCAAGCAACCGAGTCGCTTGCATCGTATGCGGGTCTTTCTGCAACTGGTTGCGACCATACTCGTTTGTTGCAAGCAAGAGTCACGTCTGCGGGGTCTTTTGCAACTTTAAATTGCGCAACTCGTTTGTTGCGCAACCGAGCGCTCGTCTGCGGGTGCAACTGGTTGCGACCACGCAACTCGTTTGTTCAAGCAACCGAGCGCTCACAGCGGACGCACTGGTTGTGACCAATTGCGCAACTCATTTGTTGTAAGCAACCGAGTCGCTTCACCCTCTCAGGGGTCTCTGCNACTGGGCGACCATACTCGTTGTTTTTTCGGTAGAGTCACGTTGTAGAAATACAATAAAAATTAAAATAGATCACACATCGAGCGCAACACAAGCGCTCGCTCAGGAAATGCACACACCACACAACAGAGACACACACACAGAGCACACACAGAGTACACACAGAGAGCACACACACAGAGCACACACATCACACACACATCACACACACATCACACACACAGAGCACACACCGGGACACACACACAGAGCACACACATCACACACACAGTGCACACACAGAGCACACACATACACACACAGAGCACACACCGGGACACACACACAGAGCACACACAGAGTACACACACAGAGCACACAGAGCACACACATAGAGCACACACATGAGCACACACACACAGAGCACACACACAGAGCACACACACACNNACACACACAAAGCACACACACAGAGCACACACACAGAGCACACACAGAGCACACACACAGAGCACACACATAGAGCACACAGACATCACACGCACAGAGCACACACACAGANCACACACACAGAGCTACACGCACAGAAACACACACACGAACACACAGAGTACACACATAGAGCACACAGAGCACACACAGNGAGCACACGAGCACACACACACAGAGNACACACACAACACACGTACATCCCCAGAGAGAACCACACACAGAGACACACACATGAGCATACACAGAGCACACGAGCAGANCACACACAGANCACACACACAGACACACAGANCACACATAGACCACACACACACACNGACACACAGAGATNCACACACAGANCACACATACAGAGAGCCACGCAGAGCACACACAGAGCACACATAATCGTCAGAGAGACACACACAGAGCACACACAGANCACACACAGAGANCAGCACACACAGAGCATACACAGAGCACAACGAGCACATACAGAGACACACACAAGAGCACACACACAGNACACACACAGACACACACACAGCAGACACACACACAGAGCACACACAGGCACACACANCACACACACAGAGAGACACACACAGAGCACACACACANCACACACACATGAGAGACACACACAGAGCACACACACAGAGAGNACACACAGAGGNACATCTCACTCACATGNACACACACAGAGACACACACACAGAGCACCCACACAGCCACACAGACTGCACACACACAGNGCACACACACAGANCACACATACAGACACACACACAGCACACACACAGAGAGNCACACACAGAGCACACACACAGAGAGCGACACACAGAGGGACATCTCACTCACATNGCACACACAGAGCACACACACAGACACACACACAGAGACAACACAAATNCACACACNCAGAGATACACACAGAGATACACACACAGAGCACACACACAGANCACACACACAGAGATACACACACAGAGCACACACACAGATCACACACACAGANCACACACACAGAATACACACACAGAGACACACAGAGATACACACACACAGAGNACACACAGATGCACACACAGAGACACACACACAGANCACACACACAGAGATACACACACAGATGACACACACAGANCACACACACAAACACACAGGAAGGACAAACTGCAGAGGCACACCGACAAGAAGCTGTAGACGCGAACGCGGCAAACCTTAGCAA
>MU249622.1:9178116-9325616 GCA_018977245.1 Lethenteron camtschaticum | reverse complement strand
GACTTTACCGAAAAAACCTAAGAATAACAGCTCCACACTCATTGGTTCTTTCGGTAAAGTCACGTGGGTGTTATGACGTCACGTGGGTATTATAGAGGTCACGTGGGTATTATAGAGGTCACGTGGGCATTAATTTTTACCGCCTGAGGACGAGCGCTTGTGTTGCGATCAAAGCGTCGTGATTTATTACATGTTCTACCTTCCGCGACTTTACCGAAAGAAACAACGAGTGTGGATTTCATCTTCTTGGTTCTTTCGGTGGATTTCTGCAGTCACGAAAGCTTCAAATCAGTTAGCGGGCGGCGATAGGGGCCCTTAACTGCGAGGAGTGAGTTTTTGGCTGAATGGATCCCCTCCCAGTCCTTTTTGTTTGCGGGGGCGGCTCCTCAAACCTCAGGATTTGGAATTGATAAAAGGTCCACCGTGATAAATTATAATGTAAATTCACTTCTTTAATATTAATGAAAAATAAAGTGATCTTACAATAATCTTGTTGTTNCTATTCACTATTAAAACAATCAAGTTTATTTTGATGGTGGCAACAATTATATTGATGATGAAACNTGACGATGATGACGTAAGCACGATGATGACGTAGACGTTGGCGACGAAGATGAGAATGTTGCAGCCGTTGAAAATAATCTTGATGAAGATGGGAACATCTGGGCGATTCTGATGACGAAAAAGAGGCGGTTCACGATGATGACGCTGATGACTATATCCAGAGGATGACGATGCTGACTCTGTGGTTCATTCGGTGCGTCGCCAAATCGCCCTAATAAGAAACTGGTTTGCATGAGGATCCGCATGTCGCTGCTAGCTTTGGGTTTGTTTTTATACCCTATCCGCGNTTTAACCGGGGCGGCCCCCACGAAGAACCGCAGAAAATCGTGCCGACGAAATGTTGAAATTGAGTTTGACGATGATGATGTTGACGATGATGATGATGTTGATGATGATGATGATGATGTTGATGATGATGACGATGATGTTGAAAACGATGATATTAATTATGATGACGATGATTATTATCTTCATGACGAAGAAGATATTCCTGATGATGACGATGATGATGTTGATGATGATGACGATGATGATGATGTTGATGATGATGNCGATGATGTTGATGATGATGACGATGTTGATGATGATGACGATGATGATGACGTTGATACGTCACTTCGCTGGGCGATCGTTTGTGGCCTGGTCGCTTCTGAAAAAGATCTCTGTAGCTCGATGGGGGNCTTACACCTGGCATCATAGATGGGGGCTTACACCTGGCATCATAGATGGGGGCTTACACCTGGCATCATAGATGGGGGGCTTACATCTAGCATCATAGAACGCAGAGTAAACGGGGGGGGGGGGGTATGCATTCGTGACCGCACGAAACACGGAGCGACATCGCCCCTACAGCGGAAACCCGGCAGGTCCTGAAGAATCGTCTTGAGTCTCTAAAGCAGTGGTTCTTCTTAATCTTCTTGAGTCTCTAAAGCAGTGGTTCTTCTTAATCTTCTTGATAATCTAAAGCAGTGGTTCTTCTTAATCTTCTTGATAATCTAAAGCAGTGGTTCTTCTTAATCTTCTTGATAATCTAAAGCAGTGGTTCTTCTTAATCATCTTGATAATCTAAAGCAGTGGTTCTTCTTAATCTTCTTGAGTCTCTAAAGCAGTGGTTCTTCTTAATCATCTTGATAATCTAAAGCAGTGGTTCTTCTTAATTGTCTTGATAATCTAAAGCAGTGGTTCTTCTTAATCATCTTGATAATCTAAAGCAGTGGTTCTTCTTAATCTTCTTGAGTCTCTAAAGCAGTGGTTCTTCTTAATCTCTTGATAATCTAAAGCAGTGGTTCTTCTTACTCGTCTTGATAATCTAAAGCAGTGGTTCTTCTTACTCGTCTTGATAATCTAAAGTAGTGGTTCTTCTTAATCTTCTTGAGTCTCTAAAGCAGTGGTTCTTCTTAATCATCTTGATAATCTAAAGCAGTGGTTCTTCTTAATTGTCTTGATAATCTAAAGCAGTGGTTCTTCTTAATCATCTTGATAATCTAAAGCAGTGGTTCTTCTTAATCATCTTGATAATCTAAAGCAGTGGTTCTTCTTAATCGTCTTGATAATCTAAAGCAGTGGTTCTTCTTGATCGTCTTGATAATCTAAAGCAGTGGTTCTTCTTAATTGTCTTGATAATCTAAAGCAGTGGTTCTTCTTAATTGTCTTGATAATCTAAAGCAGTGGTTCTTCTTAATCATCTTGATAATCTAAAGTAGTGGTTCTTCTTAATCATCTTGATAATCTAAAGCAGTGGTTCTTCTTAATCATCTTGATAATCTAAAGCAGTGGTTCTTCTTAATCATCTTGATAATCTAAAGCAGTGGTTCTTCTTAATCATCTTGATAATCTAAAGCAGTGGTTCTTTTAATTGTCTTGATAATCTAAAGTAGTGGTTCTTCTTAATTGTCTTGATGATCTAAAGTAGTGGTTCTTTTAATTGTCTTGATAATCTAAAGCAGTGGTTCTTCTTAATTGTCTTGATGATCTAAAGCAGTGGTTCTTCTTAATCGTCTTGATAATCTAAAGCAGTGGTTCTTCTTACCCGTCTTGATAATCTAAAGTAGTGGTTCTTCTTAATTGTCTTGATGATCTAAAGTAGTGGTTCTTTTTAATTGTCTTGATAATCTAAAGCAGTGGTTCTTTTTAATTGTCTTGATAATCTAAAGCAGTGGTTCTTCTTACCCGTCTTGATAATCTAAAGCAGTGGTTCTTCTTAATTGTCTTGATGATCTAAAGCAGTGGTTCTTTTAATTGTCTTGATAATCTAAAGCAGTGGTTCTTCTTACCCGTCTTGATAATCTAAAGTAGTGGTTCTTCTTAATTGTCTTGATGATCTAAAGTAGTGGTTCTTTTTAATTGTCTTGATAATCTAAAGCAGTGGTTCTTTTAATTGTCTTGATAATCTAAAGCAGTGGTTCTTCTTACCCGTCTTGATAATCTAAAGTAGTGGTTCTTCTTAATTGTCTTGATGATCTAAAGCAGTGGTTCTTTTTAATTGTCTTGATAATCTAAAGCAGTGGTTCTTTTAATTGTCTTGATAATCTAAAGCAGTGGTTCTTTTAATTGTCTTGATAATCTAAAGCAGTGGTTCTTCTTAATTGTCTTGATAATCTAAAGCAGTGGTTCTTCTTAATCGTCTTGATAATCTAAAGCAGTGGTTCTTCTTACCCGTCTTGATAATCTAAAGCAGTGGTTCTTCTTAATTGTCTTGATCTCTAAAGCAGTGGTTCTTCTTAATCATCTTGATAATCTAAAGCAGTGGTTCTTCTTAATTGTCTTGATAATCTAAAGCAGTGGTTCTTCTTAATCGTCTTGATAATCTAAAGCAGTGGTTCTTCTTAATTGTCTTGAGTCTCTAAAGCAGTGGTTCTTCTTAATCATCTTGATAATCTAAAGCAGTGGTTCTTCTTAATTGTCTTGATAATCTAAAGCAGTGGTTCTTCTTAATCATCTTGATAATCTAAAGCAGTGGTTCTTCTTAATTGTCTTGATAATCTAAAGCAGTGGTTCTTCTTAATCATCTTGATAATCTAAAGCAGTGGTTCTTCTTAATTGTCTTGATAATCTAAAGCAGTGGTTCTTCGTAATCGTCTTGATAATCTAAAGCAGTGGTTCTTCTTAATCATCTTGATAATCTAAAGCAGTGGTTCTTCTTAATCGTCTTGATAATCTAAAGCAGTGGTTCTTCTTGATCATCTTGATAATCTAAAGCAGTGGTTCTTCTTGATCATCTTGATAATCTAAAGCAGTGGTTCTTCTTAATTGTCTTGAGTCTCTAAAGCAGTGGTTCTTCTTACCCGTCTTGATAATCTAAAGCAGTGGTTCTTTTTAATTGTCTTGATAATCTAAAGCAGTGGTTCTTTTTAATTGTCTTGATAATCTAAAGCAGTGGTTCTTCTTAATTGTCTTGATAATCTAAAGCAGTGGTTCTTCTTAATTGTCTTGATAATCTAAAGCAGTGGTTCTTCTTAATCGTCTTGATAATCTAAAGCAGTGGTCTTCTTAATTGTCTTGAGTCTCTAAAGCAGTGGTTTTTCTTAATCATCTTGATAATCTAAAGCAGTGGTTCTTCTTAATTGTCTTGATAATCTAAAGCAGTGGTTCTTCTTAATCGTCTTGATAATCTAAAGCAGTGGTTCTTCTTAATCATCTTGATAATCTAAAGCAGTGGTTCTTCTTAATTGTCTTGATAATCTAAAGCAGTGGTTCTTCTTAATCATCTTGATAATCTAAAGCAGTGGTTCTTTTTAATTGTCTTGATAATCTAAAGCAGTGGTTCTTCTTAATCGTCTTGATAATCTAAAGCAGTGGTTCTTCTTAATTGTCTTGATAATCTAAAGCAGTGGTTCTTCTTAATCATCTTGATAATCTAAAGCAGTGGTTCTTCTTAATCGTCTTGATAATCTAAAGCAGTGGTTCTTCTTAATTGTCTTGAGTCTCTAAAGCAGTGGTTCTTCTTAATCATCTTGATAATCTAAAGCAGTGGTTCTTCTTAATGTCTTGATAATCTAAAGCAGTGGTTCTTCTTAATCGTCTTGATAATCTAAAGCAGTGGTTCTTCTTAATCATCTTGATAATCTAAAGCAGTGGTTCTTCTTAATTGTCTTGATAATCTAAAGCAGTGGTTCTTCTTAATCATATTGATAATCTAAAGTAGTGGTTCTTCTTAATTGTCTTGATAATCTAAAGCAGTGGTTCTTCTTACCCTGGGGTCTGGGGTGAACGCTGCGAGATGCCCTTTCTGGGGGGGGACGTGGACAGATTTGTTTTAGAAGGTGAATAATCGAAAACACAAATGAAGGCACCTTAAGTTCCAACTTTACTTCGTTTCATCAAACCACTCTGTACTTATAAACATTATAAATGTGTTAGCGATGGAGAATAAAAAGGGTGCAAAGCTGCAGTAAAGGTTAAGCTTCACTGCTTTAAACTACGACACACACACACGCCACAGCCAGATCGTCATCGCCACCACCATCATCATCATCCTTACCCGTGAAGGGCGATAAAGTACAGATCGCCCAACCGCTCCACCGCTCTGAGTCACACGAATTACTCTCGCCCTGTATATATACACAGTACACACGCATTACACACGCAGCACACACGCAGTACACACACGCAGTACACACGCAGTACACACATTACACACGCAGTACACACGCGGTACACACATTACACACGCATTACACACGCAGTACACACGCGGCACACACGCAGTACACACACAGTGTTGTATCTCTGTATCTATCGCGCTGTGTATTATATCTATGTGTATGCATCTATGTATGTGTGTATGTGTATACCTATGTGTGTGGGGAGCGGTAGTGTAGTGGTTAGCGCGCTGCGCTATGAACCTAGCGACCCGGGTTCGATTCCCGCTCACGGCCACACCAGTGACGCTTATCTGAACCGGCCTGGGCCTCCCCTAGGTCGACTCAGCCTTAAATAAATACCTGGTGCGGTGTGTAAACATCGTCACTAGGGAGACAAAGGCGGTCGGGCGTGGTGCTGGCCACCCACCCCTCGTGTACCGTTCCGGCCTTCATAGGTGCTTGCTAACAGCACTTGCCCCTACAGTCTGTTAAGGCTATACGGGGGTCTTTATCTTTGTAGCTATGTGTGTGTGAGACAGCTGCATGCCGAGTAGCACACACATAGTACACACAGAGTAAGTTCAATAAACGTGGAACGGAGAGCCTAAAGGAGGATTTCCAACATAAGTTTGTTGGACTTCATCTTCTTGGTTCTTTCGGTAAAGTCACGTAGAAGGGAAATAATAAAAATAAAACATAATAAAATTATTCTCACGACGTTTCGGCAAACCTGGTCTTCACCTGAGGACGTCTGCTTGCGTTGTGGCCGAAACGTCGTGAGAATTAACACTGTCCATAGACTAACACTACCCATAGACTAACACTACCAATAGACTAACACTGCCCATAGACTAACACTACCCATAGACTAACACTACCAATAGACTAACACTGTCCATAGACTAACACTACCAATAGACTAACACTGCCCATAGACTAACACTACCCATAGACTCAACACTACCCATAGATTTCGATTTAAAGCTTTCGTGACTGCAAGGATTCATACTCTTAGTTCTTTCGGTAAAGTCACCATGTAGGTAAAAAATGAAATTAAAATTAATAAAAATAAAACAATAAAAATCACTACGTTTCGGAGGCAACACAAGCTTCCGTCTTCAGGTGAAACCGTCACAGCAAAATATCTGTACCTTATATATAAGGTACACATATTTTACCGAAAGACCTAAGAGTATTCATACATTCTGTCTGTAATGCTGTACAGACTTAGGCCCTTCGTCCACCCCAAGCTGTCGAACCAGTGGAGATCAGTTTTGGAGGTTTTCCGCAGCTAAATTGATGTCACTTCTCTTTTAGGAAGAGGCCGACGATTCGAGGAGGTTACCGCTGGAAGAGCACCTCTCCCGATCACCACCAGGAGCGGGGGCGAGACATCAGTGGGAGAAAATAGAGCTTCATAGCTCATCGGATTCCTCCAGTTTACATATTCCTGTCGCCGATTACGAAATTCGCCACTGCCCATTTGAGGTGTCGCCTGCTAGGTGGTCACCTGAAGGTCTTCGTTCACAAGGCCACCATCTGAGAGGTCATCTTCCAGCAGTCACCATTGGAGATCATCACCTGAAGGTCTTCGTTCACAAGGTCACCACCTGGGAGGTCATCTGGAGATCATCACCTGAAGGTCTTCGTTCACAAGGCCACCATCTGGGAGGTCATCTGGAGATCATCACCTGAAGGTCTTCGTTCACAAGGCCACCATCTGGGAGGTCATCTTCCAGCAGTCACCATTGGAGATCATCACCTGAAGGTCTTCGTTCACAAGTTCACCACCTGGGAGGTCATCTGGAGATCATCACCTGAAGGTCTTCGTTCACAAGGTCACCAACTGGGAGGTCATCTTCCAGCAGTCACCATTGGAGATCATCACCTGAAGGTCTTCGCTCGCGAGGCCACTGCCAGGAGGTCACCACTGGAGTCTCGGCGGTCGTCGTCTGTCCGGGTTCATCACCTGGAGACACCACTGAAGATCACCACTGCACGGTCGACTCCTGTAGCTCATCGTCTGGAGGTCACCGCTCAGCATCCACCACTGGGAANTCGTCCCCTGGAGGTGATCACAAGGTCAACCCTTGGAGGTCACCAGTGAGGGGGTCACCCTTGTAGTTCATCGTCTGGAGGTCACCGCTCGCAACCCCACCGCCAGGAAATCACCAGTGGGAGGTCATTTCAGTATTTTCTCAGAAGACACCTCTGAAAGGTCCACCTCCGCACCAGCACCGTCGTCGCTGACCGGGCCTCCAACTGCCAAGGGGCGGCGGTGGTGGTGGTGGTGTTGGTGTTGGTGGTGTTGGTGGTGGTGTTGGTGGTGTTGGTGGTGGTGGTGGCCTGCCCGGCCCCACAATGTACGAGACGGCGGCGAGCTCGGCGGCCGTGTACGTGGGGCCGCGTCTCTCCTGCCGGGCCTCCCCGCCGCCTACCTGGCGCCCCGGGCAGCGCGGCAGCCCGCGGGCGGCCTCTCCCCTGGGGCCACTCCGACTCGCCCCTCGCCCTCCAGGCTCCTCAACAGCCGTACCCTCACCACCCGCACCACCCGCACCACCCGCACCACCAGTCGTTACATCACCACCCGCATCTCCAACAGCACCAACATCAACAGCACCACCACCACCTTCAGCAGCAACAGCAGCAGCAGCAGCATCAGTACCAGGGACAGCTGCAGGCCACCTCCTTCGCCTATTCCCGGGGCCCCACCCCCGCTGGAGGCCCCCACTACCCCGGCTTTGGGTCGGGCGAGGCCGCGGCCTGTGGGTCCTCCTGGGCAGCCACCCTACGAGAGCGCCATCCTGCCGGGGTTGGTGGCGCACGGGTGAGGAGGCCGCTGCCGGCGAACGGTGAGTGGCAACCCTCGGACAATGCGCGCGTTGCGGTGCAGAGTACATATCTGTACTGGTGGGGTGGGGGGTGGGNAGAGACAAAGGCGGTCGGCGTGGTTCTTGCCACACCACCGCCTCCGTGTGCCGTGTCGACCTTCATACGCTCGAGTCTATGGGTTACCGTGTGATGAGTCTATGGTCTCTGTGTGAGTCTATGGGTATCTGTGTGAGTCTATGGGTCTCTGTGTGAGTCTATGGGTCTCTGTGTGAGTATATGGGTCTCTGTGTGAGTCTATGGGTATCTGCGTGAGTCTATGGGTCTCTGTGTGAGTCTATGGGTCTCTGTGTGAGTCTGGGTAACCGTGTGATTAGTCTATGGGTCTCTGTGTGAGTCTATGGGTCTCTGTGTGAGTCTATGGGTCTCTGTGTGAGTCTATGGGTTACCGTGTGATGAGTCTATGGGTCTCTGTGTGAGTCTATGGGTCTCTGTGTGAGTCTATGGGTCTCTGTGTGAGTCTATGGGTATCTGTGCGAGTCTATGGGTCTCTGTGTGAGTCTATGGTAACCGTGTGATGAGTCTATGGCTAACCGTGTGATGAGTCTATGGGTCTCTGTATGAGTCTATGAGTAACCGTGTGATTAGTCTATGGGTATTCGTGTGATGAGTCTATGGGTCTCTGTATGGTGGCACGTGGTGATAGGTATTGATTGTGACACGTGGCGATGATGGCGATGGGTAGTGATTGTGACACGTGGCAATGGGTAGTGATTGTGACACGTGGTGATGGGTAGTGATGGTGACACGTGGCAATGGGTAGTGATTGTGACACGTGGCGATGATGGCGATGGGTAGTGATTGTGGCAATGGGTAGTGATTGTGACACGTGGCGATGATGGCGATGGGTAGTGATGGTGACACGTGGCGATGATGGCGATAGGTAGTGATGGTGACACGTGGCGATGATGGCGATGGGTAGTGATTGTGACACGTGGCGATGATGGCGATGGGTAGTGATTGTGACACGTGGCAATGGGTAGTGATGGTGACACGTGGCGATGATGGCGATGGGTAGTGATGGTGACACGTGGCGATGATGGCGATGGGTAGTGATTGTGACACGTNGCGATGGGTAGTGATGGTGACACGTGGCAATGGGTAGTGATTGTGACACGTGGCGATGAGTGGTGATTGTGACACGTGGAAATGGGTAGTGATTGTGACACGTGGCGATGGGTAGTGATTGTGACACGTGGCAATGGGTAGTGATTGTGACACGTGGCGATGGGTAGTGATTGTGACACGTGGCGATGGTAGTGATGTGACACGTGGCGATGTGCAGCGATGATGTCCCGTGACTGAGGATGACGATGCTCGCGTGATTTGCCCGGATGCTCAGAATCTCTGGAGGACATCAACGATGGCCGCGAGTGCGTCAACTGCGGAGCCATGTCCACCCGCTGTGGCGGCGCGATGGTACAGGCCACTACCTGTGCAACGCCTGCGGATTGTACCACAAGACGAGCAAAGGGGACGTCCTGTCTTCAAGGCGCAGAAGAGACTCGTACGTGTCGTCGTCCCTACACCACCCCCCCCCCCCGATTTCAGCCGGTTACTATTTGGTTGCATGACCAGGGGTGGGGCAGGGCCCCCAGGTGCCCCCCCCCTATCGCCCCCCACCCGCCCGGCCCTCCCCCCCCCACGCCTCAAAGCGAGGGGCCCGGGGCACTCGCCCCGGATTCTTCGTGCACGTAAAAAAAAATTAACCCGTAAAAACAAAGTTTTTCACTATAAATCCTTTATATGCGTGGCATCGGTTTTATTTATATTCATTTCTGGTTTTTCTTGAGCAAGAGTTTCATTTTTATCACATTGGTATTTTAAATTAAATATGAAAAAAAATCCAAAAAAGTGGAAAATTTTGGAAAAAAAATTTCACGAAAATAAATTGTCACACACAACGAGTCTGTGTGCAAATGTCAGCTCGATTGGATCACGGGAAGTGGGTTAAAAAGCGACCGAAAGATTTGCACGGTCCTAAGCAAGCAAGCAAGCGAGTGAACTTAATATAAAGGATTTAAAAACCGGTAAACCGCACGATATAAATCGGGTTTCGGCACCTCATGCAAATGTTGGAGCAAATGACACTAAAACATAATGATGATGATTGTTATTGTTTTAGTTTCTTCACTTAAAGCTTTCGTGACTGCAGGAATTCATATTGTTTGGGTATTTCGGTAAAGCCACGTAGATAGAAAAATAAATAAAAAATCACGACGTTTCGATCGCAACACAAGCAATCGTGACGGGAGAAAAAATACGATTAGCCTCGTCTCAAAACGGTGTTAGCCAGAGGACGCCAAAAGGCGCACAGCTCAAAAGAAAGCTGTCTCTGTTGTGGACCAATCAAAGACAATGCATATATTATCAGAGTACGTTTTTTGTTTGCATTTTACCACAAGTATTGTGGTTAATGCAGACACGATTCCTCGTAAAAGGGTTTCAGTTTGGTGTTTTAACATCTTAACAGCCGTCCTCAGGTGAAGACTGAGGACGGCTGCTTGCGTTGTGGCCGAAACGTCGTGAGAATTATTTCATTATGTTTTATTTTNTTATTTATTACTTCCCTTCTACGTGACTTTACCGAAAGAACCAAGAAGATGAATCCCTGCAGTCACGAAAGCTTTAAATCGAAATTCACAGCTGTTTTGTTGCCAGAAAAAAGGGGAAAACCTATTCTCATATTTTGGTACTGACAAAGGAGGTCCCATGATGAAATAATACAATAGTTTAATCGTTTCGTTTTCATAGTTTCGAGAGTTTTGGCTGCTGCTCTAAACGTCCACGTGACGATGACGATGAGCCACTTCGTGTCGACGGACTGCGATCAGAATCTGAATATTTATTTATTCTGCAGAAAAAATCTGATGAGCGATAAGCACTTTTCACAACGTTCGGTACAGTGGCACGGGGTGAAACGTTAGAACAACGAGCAGTACAAAACACATAGTAGCGCAAAGTTTAACAAAGGTAAACAGATCACCCAGACAACAACAACAACAACCATTCGCCACTAAGTGGCGGTGACGTCACCACGATGCTTGTGCCAGGCCAAGTGCATCTTGAGGCCACGTGAAGTGTCGAACGCCCGCTGGCAGGAGGTCACGGGGCAGACCCAGGTGCCACGGTCGACTGACCGAGATGACCGAGATGACTGGCTGATGCACCACCTGTGCCCCTACTGTACCAACTTGCTGTGCTTTAGCCACCCAGACACACACACACAAACTAAACCATCCCCATCCTCGCAGACGAAACCGGTCAACCCCTTATCATTGCCCTACCTTCTTACAGACAAATTCAGATATCACTGGTCCCTTATACATCTCGACGTTAATCCTACAAAGTCCCATCGCAAGGAGAGAACACAAACACATAGACAACTTATGACTGCAGGTATTGTGGTCTATGTAAACATGACTCCTTGTAAAAAAGGTGTCGTTTTGTTGCCAGATAGAAGGGTAAAAAACAATTATCATATTTTTACTGGCAAATGAGGTTCCAATGGGGAACTTATCTTTAATTATATATTTAATTGTGCCCCTATTGAAACGCCGGACGGACCTGAAAACTCAATGTCCCTGCATAAGAACACGGGGTGAAGCGTGTGGGTTGACACGTGTGTACTGCCTGCTCAGAGTTAGTCCAACGTTTTAATGCGCATCGTGAACCGGCTGTAGGCACGTGTGGTGCGTGTCACATGAATGCCCATGTGTGTGTGGATGTTTGTATATATTCAACCGTAGCGTGGGTTGACAGCTATGCGATAACGAGGTCGCTTCTGAAAAAAGGGATTTGACATCGGTCAGTGGTGGGCCTTAGCCTGGTTAAATAACAAAATCGTTTCATACAGGGGGTGGGGAACGCCGTATGAGGCCCGCGAAATCATTTGGTGTGGCCCTGCCAAGGCAACCGCAGCGGGTACTCGAAATTCAATAAATCTAGGAGCTGGAAAAGCCGTTGCGAGTAGCAGCAACATCATCATCAACACCAGCTAACATCACACGCCTCGCCAAAGAGAAGCAGTTCCAGCCCATCGCATTGGGGGCGAGTTAATGAAATGTTTGACCGAATATAACAACGGCTCATTTTGAAGTTGACAATTTTGCATGGCCCGCGAATGACGTTATAAATATCCAAATCGGCCCTTGGCAGAAAAAAAGGTTCCCCACCCCCTGGTTTAAGAGTTCGGTTTTAACATCTGTTTTGTTGTTGTTGTTGGTTGTTGTTGTTGTCGGTTGTTGTCACAGCAGCAGGCGGTGTCACGCCGGCGGGGCTGCACTGCGCTAATTGCCGCACCGCCACCACCACGCTGTGGAGACGCAACGCGGACGGCGCCGTGGACGCGTGCGGCCTCTACAGGCTGCACGGGTACGCACACACGCAGCAGCACAGCGTTGCACGCACAGCAGCAGGCACCAGCAGCAGCAGTAGCAGCAGCACCAGCACCAGAAGCACCACCACCAGAAGCACCACCAGAAGCATCACCACCACCACTACCACNACCAGCAGCAGCAGCAGCAGCACACCAGCACCACCACCAACACCACCAGCACCACCACCAGCACCACCACCAGCAGCACCACCAGCACACCACCAGCACCACACCAGCAGCAGCACCACCAGCACCACCACCAGCATGGCCAGACACCAACAGCAGCACACCAGCACCAGCAGTAGCACCAGCACCACACCACCAACAGCAGCAGCACCACCAGCACCATGCCACCAACCAGCAGCAGCAACCACCAAGTAGCACCAGCAGCACACCAGCAGCACCAGCAGCACCAGCAGCACCACCAGCACCACACCAGCAGTAGCACCAGCAGCACCACCAGCAGCAGCAGCACCACCACCAGCAGTAGCACCAGCAGCACCACCACCAGCAGCAACAGCACCACCAGCAGCACCACCACCAGCAGCACCAGCACCACTACCACCAGCACCACCACCACAGCAGCACCAGCAGCACCACCACCAGCAGCAACAGCAGCAGCACCACCACCAGCAGCACCACCAGCACCACTACCACCAGCAGCACCACCACCAGCAGCACCACCAGCACCACCACCAGCAGCAGCAGTAGCACCAGCAGCACCACTAGCAGCACCACCAGCAGCAGCAGCTGCAGCAGCACCACCACCAGCAGCACCACACCACCAGCAGTAGCACCACGCCAGCTGCAGCAGCAGCACTAGCAGCAAAACCACCAGCAGCAGCTGCAGCAGCAGCAGTAGCACCACNACCAGCAGCACCACCAACAGCACCACCAGCAGCACCACCAGCAGCAGCAGCTGCAGCAGTTGCAGCAGCAGCAGTAGCACCACCACCAGAAGTAGCACAACGACCACCAGCAGCAGTAGCACCAGCCATCCGAGTTCGTTCGATTCCCACTCACGGCCACCAACACCGGTGACGTTTAAACTGAACCGGTCCTGGCAACCCTAGGTCGACTCAGCCTCAAATGAGTGCCTGGTTCGGTGTGTAATAAAGGCCATCGCCACTGGGAGACAAAGGCGGCCGGGCGTGGTGCTGGCCACTCACCCCTCGTGTGCCGTGCCGGCCTTCATAGGTGCTGCTCGCTAACAGCACTTGCCCCAACAGTCTGTTAAGGCTACACGGGGATCTTTGTCTTTAATTCTAGATTTGAAGCTTTCGTGACNTGCAAGGATCCATACTCTTTGGTTTTTTCGGTAAAGTCACCTTGTAGGTAAAATAAATAAATAAATAGAAGTTCTAATATAAATAACATTCTTTTATTTTATTTCTATTATTACCTTTAGTAAATGTTGTATTTATTTAAGTTATTTATATTTTACTATTATTACTTTAAGGATGTATTTATTTACTTATTTTCCCCCTACGTGACTTTACCAAAAACAACCCAAGAGTATGGATCTTTGTCTTTTTGTGCACGTGGGGAGCGACACCTATAACAGGTGAGCGTGCATTGCGCTACGACCCTCATTTGAGGCTGAGTCGACCTAGGGGTGGCCCAGGACCGGTTCAGTTTAAACGTCACTGGTGTTGGTGGCCCGAGTTCAGTTCACAGGCAACATCAGTGGCGCATATCTGAACTGCCCTTAGAACTCCCAAGGTCACCTTTTGAAGCTACACTCTGTGCAGCTTGTAAACATCAGCAACTGGGGCAGACAAAGACGGCCGGGCAGGCATCGGTGCTATCCACAGCCCCCCCCCCCCCCCGTCAATATCACTGGTCAACAAAATAAAAATAAAAATTTCTGGCCTGGACTTTTGCAGCTGTTCTAGACTAATTTCAGGTGCTGATTCCAAATCTGATCTCAGATTTGTTCTATCACATCTCATTTGTATGCTGTCGGCATACCCCATTTTCATTGATTTTACCCGAAATTAACTCTGTCACTTATGATTGCAAGTTGTTGCGAGTCAGTGACTACTTTAGTGTTAAAATATGGTGCTGTATTTTTAGGATGGTGTGTTTATAATATCATTTTATGTAGATATCCACATTTATTTAATCTTTTCTTCTGCAGTTTTTATTGAAAATGCAATATTTTATATCTCAAAAACCTGATGTGATAGACAAAAACTTATGCCAGATTTGGACTCAGCACCCCCAAAATTACATTGAAAACCGTTGGAATACCTTATACCAGAAAAAGTGTGTTGACCAGTGTTATCCGTATGCGCGCCGTGCCGGCCCTGCATAGGTGCTACTCGCTCACGGCACTTTCCACCCAAGGGTCGAGCGAGGCTACATGGGGGCTCTTTGTCTCTACCTTTGTGGGCGACAGGTGGCGCGACCTCTGAGCATGAAGAAGGACGCGATCCAGACGCGGAAGCGCAAACCCAAGGGCGTCGGCGGGAACGGCAAAGCCAGAGCCGCACTCGGTAGCTCAGCGCACCTTCCACAGCCCACCCTCCTACAGCCCTCTGCTTGCCTTCTACTACTCCTGCTCTTCCCCTCCTCCTCCTACCCATTCCACCCGCCCCCTTATCCTCCCCCTTATCCTCCTCCTCCCCCTCCTCCTTCCTCCACTCCCCCCCTTCCTCCCTCCTACCCCATTCCACCTCCCCTTATCCCCCTCCCCCTATCCTCCTCCCTCCCCCTCCTCCTTCCTCCACTCCTCCTACCCCCTTCCTCCCTCCCCCCCCCCCTCCTCCCTCCTACCCCATCCTCCTCCTCCCCCCCTCCTCCTCCTCCTACCTCCCCTCCCCCTCCCCCCCATCCTCCTCCTCCTACCCNTCCACCACCCTTATCCTCCTACCCCCTCCTCCTCCCCCCCCCCCTTCCCCTGTTCCTCCTCCTGTGAATCTCGGGACCCTTGGGGCTCCCTTCAGCCCCTGATATGTCCAGCAACGAAACTCGGTAAACAATCCTGAATCACATTGGCTGTGACTATCTCGTATCAACTTGGCACGCATCCAGAAGGTTTGAACTATTGACCCCTGACCTCTGCCCCCCTCCCCCTGCCTCCAGTGGGCATGGCATCTCCCGTGGAGCACAGCGGCGCGGCGCTGTCCCCCCACTCGGGGGCTCACGCGCTGGAGCTGCCTCCGTTCGCTCCGCCCGGCTTGCAGGTGAGAGGAGCCTCCAGGCCCCGCCGCCCCTCAACCCCACCTCCACCCCACCCAACGGACCGCTTTGTGACGTCATTGACTGCTTTGTGACGCCACTGACTGCTTTGTGACGTCATTGACTGCTTTGTGACGTCATTGACTGCTTCGTGACGCCATTGACTGCTTTGTGATGCCATTGACCGCTTGATGACGCCATTGACTGCTTTGTGGCGTCATTGACTGTTTTGTGACGTCATTGACTGCTTCGTGACGCCATTGATTGCTTTGTGACGCCATTGACCGCTTTGTGACGTCATTGACTGCTTACTGACGCTATTGACTGCTTTGTGGCGTCATTGACTGCTTTGTGGCGTCATTGACTGCTTTGTGACGTCATTGACTGCTTCGTGACGCCATTGATTGCTTTGTGACGCAATTGACTGCTTCGTTACGTCATTGACTGCTTTGTGACATTTACTGCTTTGTGACGTCATTGACCGCTTCGTGACAACATTTACTGCTTTGTGACGTCATTGGCCGCTTCGTGACGTCATTGACTGCTTCGTGACGTCATTGACTGCTTAGTGACGCTATTGACTGCTTTGTGACGTCATTGACTCCTTAGTGAGGTCATTGTCTGCTTAGTGACGCTATTGACTGCTTTGTGAAGTCATTGACTGCTTAGTGACGCTATTGACTGCTTCGTGACGTCATTGACTGCTTTGTGACATCATTGACTGCTATTTATGCTGTTTATTAAGGACCACCATCCCGTAGCCACGTGCATTGCGGCTCTTGAAATGTTGAGGGTTTTTTGTTGAGTAAAAAGAAAATTGCTCTTGTTATTTTGGTTGCTGATCCCTGCCCATAATGGTCCCCACAACATCATCATTCCCTACCCCCTTCACGCTGACATCAATCCCTGCACCTACTTGACCCGGAGTAACCCCGCAGCGTTACCATCTGTGATTGGTTGCTGGAGAGGAGACATGGTCTGGGAGGTGACGATCTTGATTGGTGGCTGGGTCATGTAACTTGCTGATGCCTCCGCCCCGACTGGACGCCTTTGAGAAAAAAAGAGCCGCATAGCTTCATCAGATTCCTCCCCAGGACAAATAAAGATTCTGACACTAAGTTCAAGACAAAGAAGCCAACGCCGGCGAACTCGAGTGAATTCGAGTCACGTCCCCGCGGAGACGGAGGCTCGGGATTGTAATGCCATGCTCTGCTGAAATGGGGTACCATTGTTCGTTGTGCCTGGCAGGACTGCAGTTCCCATGGAAGCCCTCCCGCACTGGGCCTGCTGAGGACGGATGGTGTTGGAGATTCCCACTACCCTCACCATCCTCACCCCGCTCACCCGTGCAGCGCCAGTTCGGGGCTGCCTGGGTCCAGCCACCTCGAGTTGGGAGCTCCGCTGCTAAGCCGCGATGGCACCTGGTGTGCCCTGGCCCTCGCCTGACCTGGCCTCCATCTCGCCTGGACAGGCCCTGCGTGGCCTTGGCCCTCACCTGACATGGCCTTGGTCTCGCCTGGACAGGCCCTGCTGTGGCCTTGGCCCTCGCCTGACATGGCCTTGGTCTCGCCTGGACAGGCCCTGCTGTGGCCTTGGCCCTCGCCTGACATGGCCTTGGTCTCGCCTGGACAGGCCCTGCTGTGGCCTGCCCGAGCCTCGTCTCTTCCTGATGGGGCCCGCTAGTCACGCTCGTGAGATCAGGCCTATGCAGTTCCTGCCCTTGCCTAAGCAGGCCTTACCCTTACGCAGTTGGGCCTTGTAATCGCCTAACCCAGGCCCCTACTCCTGCTCCCCGGACAAGGCATGACTTTCGTTCCTGCCTCATTGGGCCTTGTCCCCTGGGCTGAGTGGACCCTCGAACTTTCCTGATGGCCGGGCCTTACCTATGCCCAATTAGGCCTCTCACCTCTACCGGTCCCTGAGTGTGTGTTGTTGAGCAAACATTGGCTATTGCCACGTGGACACGCTGGGAAGGGGGGGGGGGCAGGGGCGATGGACGTGTCAAATTTGAAAAATCACGAACTGTGAACGATCGGCCGTGCGTTGATGTCCGCTGACCCATAGAACTGCTCCGTAGAACCGTCGACTAAAACTGACCAGAGGGTGACTCTCGAAACACTTCACCACATTGGGGCTTTCCCTCCTCGGCGGTGACCGGGAATGACTGTGATGAAGCCAAGCGGGAAAGCCACTGCTGGCTGCCTGCGAGTTCGTGTTGTGAAGATGCAGCAAGGAGTGAAATGTGATGGGGTGGAAACCGCAGCAAGGGAAGGCGGGGGAAAGGGACGTTGGTTTGCAAGCACCTCTCCTTGGACGCAGAGAGCGGAGTTGCGACCTCTAATTAGTACGCTTGGCTATGTACGGTGGGAAAAAACAGTTCAACACGCCCTGGGAAGGCTGACAGATCTCCCGTGCGGCAGCAGCCATCTTCGACAAAGATGACGATCCTGGGAAAACCACGGGACGGGCGGCAAAACCCGAGCCGGTGGGGGATCGACACGGGAGAGAGGAAGATGTGAGCCGGATTACGGCAGTCGATGGTGGTGAAAACGTGGACACAGTGAGGAACGGAAACTTTGAATACTCCGAACACCGACACGCCACCGACACGCTACCCACACGCCACCGGATGGGGCGGCGCGGTGGGGATGGTTCCGCTATGTTTTTCTGTAACATTGTTTTTTAAAGATAGCACAGTTAAAGGCACAGCCCTGCAATGCCTTTGCTCGCAAACACTGCTGGCGAAAGGGGAGCCCCCTCCCGCTATGAGAGAGAGAGCTCTAGAGGGGGCCCCGCTCTCGAGTGGTGGGTTCCCAATCTCTCCGGGAACCGCCGCTGCCGCCGCAGTCGCCAGCTGTCGGGGCGAACGTTTACATGGAGCAACCAGTGGCGCGCGGTCGGGCGGACGCGTGGTGCAGCGGTCGGTGGCTTTGTAGCGCGCACCGTGTTGACGAGTCACGAGCGCGGTCTGGACGCGCCGGCTGCACGCGTGTTTCGGCGAGTGAGTCATCGCGTCGGTATCTGCAGCAGTGGCCGGCGTGGGTCGCGCTTCCCACGGCCCCTGGCAAGGCCCCAGGCCCCAGGCCCCCCCCCCCCCCCCCCCCCGTGAGCCGCTGCTCTGGAATCGGTAATCTCTGCAATGGTGATTGGGAACTGTGCTCTTCCGCTCGCTCGTTGTGTGTTCCGTAAAACGTAGGGACCTCCGGTTGTTCGTCACTTTCCACGTGGAATAATGATGTCGTTTATCCAACAATAATATGGCAATTGAGCAGCGTTTGTTTAAGAGGCCTGACTCTGATGATGAGAAAATTAAGGTCATAACCACTGCTGCTGCCAGATAACGTTGGTTTGGAAAGGCCGTAGCCATGGGAGAAGGAAACTTATTCTTTTATATGGAGAGACAGAACTGAGGACTATTTAGTCTGTTAAATTCCGATTTAAAGCTTTCGTGACTGCAGGATTCATCTTCTTGGTTCTTTCGGTAAAGTCACGTAGAAGGGAAATAATAAAATAATAATAAAACATAATAAAATAAAATAATGAGAATTATTTTATTTTAATAAAATAAAATAATGAGAATTATTTTATTTATTATTATTTTTATTATTATTTTATTATAAACATATTTCATCATAAACATAATAAATAATGAGAATTTTTTTTTNATTCTGTTTTATTTTATTATTTTATTATTTTTATACGTGACTTTACCGAAAGAACCAAGAAGATATTTAGTCGGTTCTTTTACCCGCAACGCTCCACGACTATGCGCGATGAGTTTCGTGAAAAGAGTTTCTCAACAGTTGACCTCCACCTCCTCCTCTGTCACTCGTCCCCTCTTGCTGCGCGCTCCACGACTATTTCGCCGGAAGACTCCGCGCCGCGAGCTTGAGCGAAATCACACGTCTCCGCGTGGCCTTCTCCGCTATGGGGCCCTGGCCCTCTCAACACTCCGTACACATTCTAGATTTGAAGCTTTCGTGACTGCAAGGATTCATATTCTTAGGTTTTTTCGGTAAAGTCACGTAGGTAAAACATCAAAATTAATAAAAATAAAATAAAGATCACGACGTTTCGGAGGCAACACAAGTCTCCGTCATCAGGTGGGACCATCACAGCCAGATTGCTAATCTGGCTGTGACGGTCCCACCTGATGTTGCCTCCGAAACGTCGTGATCTTTATTTTTTTTATTAATTTTGATGTTTTACCTACGTGACTTTACCGAAAAAACCTAAGAATATGAACTCCGTACACAGAGAGAGAGACAGCGTCCGCCTCACATCGGTAGGCCACCCGGCCAGCGGTGGTGGTGGTGGCGCTGGCGGCAGCGGCGGCGGTGGTGGCGGTCACGATCAGTTGTGAATTGATACACAGTACCAGCCGGCGCTAAAACTATAAAAAAACAATAAAAACATTTTTATTTTACCAGGTAAGGCCCACTGAGCTATGTAGCTCTTATTTCAGAAGCCACCTGGCCGCAAATGATGGCTCAACGAAGTGGCGTATCGTCATCATCATCATCACGTGGCCATATATAGCAGCCAAATACTAATTATAAATGTGGAAGGGAAAACTAAAGGACCTAAAAAAAACGACTACGGGGTGAGAAAGAGAGACATGCAAACTCCAAATATACAGCAGCAGGCACCAGGGTCGGGATCGAACCACGACCTTCTGTATACCAGGCGAGGTAGTTAACATCTCCTAGCCACCGTGATGATGATGAGAGAGAGACACGCAAACTCCAAATATACAGCAGCAGGCACCAGGGTCGGGATCGAACCTATGACCTTCTGTATACCAGGCGAGGTAGTTAACATCTCCTAGCCATTTCGATTTAAAGCTTTCGTGACTGCAGGGATTCATCTTCTTGGTTCTTTCGGTAAAGTCACGTAGAAGGGAAGTAATAAAATAAATAAAACATAATTATATTATATTACTTTATTATATTATTTTATTTTGTTTCATTTTTATTATTTTATTACTTCCCTTCTACGTGACTTTACCGAAAGAACCAAGAAGATGAATCTCCTAGCCACCGCCACCGAGATGTTTACCACGGCCTCGGACCTCTGGCGCTTGCAGGCGCTGTTCCTTCTTGCTGCTGCTGCTCCTCTCCCCATTGGGAGCACCCTGGAACAGAGGTCGCAAACGGGTTTTGATTCCTTACACGTACCCGTACCCGGCTGCAGCAGGTCGCAAACGGGTACACGTACCCGTACCCGGCCGTACCCGTACCCTACCCGGGTATCGGGTACCTGATTGCGACCTCTGGGATGAAGCCATGTTGCAGGCGCGGGTGGGTTGATTCTAGGAACTTGAATTGTGAGAAGAGACAAGACTTTGGGAAATGAGTGACAAACAGTTACTCACCAGTGACTCACGGCTACCGTACCCGGCCGCACCAGGGTCGCAAACGGATACCCGTACCCGGCTGGGTACGGGTAGCCGGGTATCGGTAGGGTACGGTATCGGGTACCGGTTGCGACCTCTGCCGTAGAACCTCCGTTGGGGGGCGCCCCCCGTTGGTCGCTTCTCTCTCCTCCTGCTCCACCCTGCTGATGGCTCCTGGAGTACGGCCGAGATCACCAGTGGGTGAGGGGGGGGGTCAAGGTCAAGCCCCGCCACTGACCTTTGAGCGGTCCTCCCCCTCAGTGGAGCCGCAGACTCCACGTCATCCCGCCACCGCTGCTTGCCGGACGCAGTACCTCGCTCACCAGCCGCGCAGTCTTCTGTCGCGATCAGTGTGGGTGGCCCCCCCCTCCCTCCTCCCCGCGTTGAGACTCGGTCACTGAACTGTCTTGGCACCGTCCACGCTGTCCAGTTCAACGGCAGCACACTGCAGGTTACAACACACTCTCAGTTACTCGCCACTCACCCACCATTCACTCACTCACCCTACATACCCACTCACTCACCCACCCACTCACCCAATCATTCACCAATTCACTAACCACTACCCACCCATTCACCATCCACTACCCACATCAACTCACCCACCCATTCACCACTCACTCACTCACCACCCACTCACCCAATCATTCACCAATTCACCTAACCACTCACCCATTACCCACTCACTCACCTACCCACTCACCCACCACTCACCTACTTACTCACCCACACACTCAACCAACACCCACCCACTCACCCACCCACTCACCCATCTACCACCACCACTCACCTACTTACCACTCACCCACCACTCACCGCAATGTAGGTCACCTCCCCTCTCTATTTGACTCGATGCCTCGCACCGCTCCACCCTCGAACTCCCTCCTCCATCGACTCTTCCCTCCGCATAACCTCACTGCTCAATTCAAGACGCACGTTACACCCTTATCTGGCACACAACGTCCGATAGATAGCACTGTTTGTCGCCGGATTCTCGTCGTTTGGGTCTTTGGGGGGGGGGGTGTTGGTGGGGGGGGTTAGGTGGTGGATTTCTGTGATCGGCGACCACCGTAAAAAATAAATCCACGAAAAAAGTGAAAAAAACCTACCCCAGGTCTCTCGGTGAGGCGTTCTGCTTCCCGACCTCATCCACTTTGTTATTCTTGGCGACCACCACGGGCGTCCCACTTATCTCAGGACCCCCCCCCCNGCCATCCCCACCCCCTCCCCGCGTCGTCACTGCGGATGTCTCCAAGAAGCCGCGGGGTTCCTTTTTCCGGGCAACAACTTTTTGTTTTTGGTAGCAAAAGCAGCAGCAGCAACAGCAGCAACGGCAACAGCAGGGGCGGGTCAACTCCCACCACCTGACCAATCAGCGCTCAGACTGCTCACCAACCCCCCCACGCGGGTGAGACGAACGGAGGAGTGGCAGCCACAAAGGGAAGGAGCAGACGGCCCAAGAGAACGACGACCATTTTGTTTTATTTGCAGGCGCCCCAAGAGAACTACGACAATTTTTTTGATAATTGTTTTTTTACCCTTCTATCTGGCAACAAAACTGACACTTTTTTACAAGGAGTCATGTTTGCATAGACCACAATACCTGCAGCCATAGTGCAAACAAAAAACATTACTCTGATAATGTATGCACTGTCATCTGGTCCAACACCATGTGAGACTAGGCTCTAAGGAAAGCTGTCTCGGGTGTGGACCAAGCAACTTCAAGGACAGTGCATACATTATCAGAGTTATGTTTTTGTTTGCATTATGACTGCAGGTATTGTGGTCTATGCAAACATGACTCCTTGTAAAAAAAAGGTGTCAGTTTTGTTGCCAGATAGAAGGGTTAAAAGCTAATTATCATATTTTTTACTGCCAAATGAGGTTCCAATGGTGTAAAGACTATTTTTTCTTATTTCACCGGGTAAAGGCACCACTGAGCGACGCAGCTCTTTATTTCAGAAGCGACCCCGGCTACACAAACGACAGCTCGGCCAAGTGGCGGCCCGTCATCATCACCACCACGTGGACGTTTATAGCAGCAGCCCAAAGGCTCGAGACGCGTGACGTTCATCCAAATGTGGAGGAAGATTATAAAAGCCCGGAGGACCCGGAAAAATCCACGCGACACACGGNAGGAGAGAGAGACACACACACACCGGAATGACCGCCGTGGAGAACGGGATCGTGCGAGATGGGCGCACGCGACCCCGGACGGATCCGCGCGCTGATGGACTGCTGCGTCGGCGGGCGGTGATCTGTTTGTAGATGTCCCCCCCATCCCGTGACCCCTCCCCTGTGACCGCCCTCCCTGTGACCCCCTTCCCCGCGGACCCCTTACCTATTGAACGCCGCGAAGGCGATCGGCTCCGTGCCCCTCGACGGAGGAGCTCAGCGCCCGGGGGTGTTCAATCGCTTCCCTTTGGCTCTTCCATCGCCGCTAACTTCCGTGGCTACCCGTGGACTTCGCTGGGTGAACGATGGAGCTCGCGTGTCCGAGATTGGTGGTGGCGGGATGGGGATGAGTGGAGGTTGTCGAATAAAAACAACAACAACAACCAACGTTGTTTCTTCGAGAACGTCTCCCAGTGATTCCATCGTCGTCTCTGTCGCTGCTGCTACCCTACTTCTAATAGTAGTATCTCTGTACCTACTAGTAGTAGTAGTNTCTCTGTACCTACTAGTAGTAGTAGGTAGAGATACTACTAGTACCTACTAATAGTATCTCTGCACCTACTTCTAGTAGTAGTATCTCTGTACCTACTAGTAGCAGTATCTCTGTACTAGTAATATGCACCTACTAGTAGTAGTATCTCTGCACCTATTAGTAGTAGTATCTCTGTACCTATTAGTAGTAGTAGAGTACTACTAGTACCTACTAATAGTAGTATCTCTGTACCTACTAGTAATATGCACCTACTAGTAGTAGTATATATGTACCTACTAATAGTATCTCTGCACCTACTAGTAGTAGTAGTAGGTACAGATATACTACTAATAGTAGGTACAGATATACTACTAATAGTACAGATATCTGTACCTACTACTAGTTCTTTAATCCGTACATAGTCAAAACACGGCGGAGCGTACAGCGTAGTGGTATCGACAAGGCCCGATTATTGCAACTACTACTCTACGGAACGTCTGGCAAAACAAATACACATGACCAGGCTGCGTACGCGTGTACACAACTCTGTGGCACGGGTCGTGACGGGTACTGCAAGATGCAACCGTGTCCGGTCCAGTGCTTTCAGAGCTGCATTGGCTTCAGGTTACCAAACGAATGCGTGATTATAATAATGGTCGCACTCATTACGCACGAAGTGATTGGCACAAATGAACCACAATACCTCGCTGATCTCGCAAGGAGCACAACCATCACGAGAACGCCGGTGGCCACCCTCGCAGCAGTGGCAGCGGCTTTTGGCCGAGCCATCGCAAAGCGGTGGTGGTGGTGGTCACCGCATCGCACAGCGCTTTCAGATGCGATTCTGTGGCCGTCTGGAACGCTCTTCCTTCCGATATTAGGAAGCCACTGGAGCTATGCACTTTTAAGCATCATCTAGATTGACAAACTCATTTGTTTAGAACTGCTTCTTGTGTGTTGAGTTTGTGGTTCTTCCCCCACACCTCCGTTTAACACGGTTGGCTATGTACGGTAGGAACAAATGTTATCATACACACTGCCCATAGACTCAACACTGCCCATAGACTCAACACTGCCCATAGACTCAAACTGCCCATAGACTCAACACTGCCATTAACACTACCCTAGACTCAACACTGCCCATAGACTCAACACTGCCCATAGACTCAACACTGCCCATAGACTCAACACTGCCCATAGACTCAACACTGCCCATAGACTCAACACTGCCCATAGACTCAACACTGCCCATAGACTCAACACTACCCATAGACTGAACACTACCCATAGACTAGCACTGCCCATAAACTCAACACTTCCCATAGACTCAACACTACCCATAGACTAGCACTGCCATAAACTCAACACTTCCCATAGACTCAACACTACCCATAGACTAGCACTGCCCATAAACTCAACACTTCCCATAGACTCAACACTGCCCATAGACTCAACACTGCCCATAGACTCAACACTACCCATAGACTCAACACGACCCATAGACTCAACACTGCCCATAGACTCAACACTACCCATAGACTAACACTACCCATAGACTCAACACTACCCATAGACTCAACACTGCCCATAGACTCAACACTGCCATAGACTCAACACTACCCATAGACTCAACACTACCCATAGACTCAACACTACCCATAGACTATCACTACCATAGACTCAACACTGCCATAGACTCAACACTGCCCATAGACTCAACACTACCCATACACTCAACACTACCCATAGACTCAACACTGCCCATAGACTCAACACTACCATAGACTCAACACTACCCATAGACTCAAACTGCCCATAGACTAACACTGCCCATAGACTCAACACTGCCCATAGACTCAAACTGCCCATAGACTAACACTACCCATAGACTCAACACTGCCCATAGACTCAACACTGCCCATAGACTAAACTGCCATAGACTAACACTACCCATAGACTCAACACTGCCCCTCCACTTAGCTCAACTGCCATGTACACTGCACAAGACTCAACACAGACACACTGCCCATAGACTAACACTACCCATAGACTCAAACTGCCATAGACTAACACTGCCCATAGACTCAACACTACCGATAGACTCAACACTACCCATAGACTAACACTACCCATAGACTCAACACTGCCCATAGACTCAACACTACCATAGACTCAACACGACCCATAGACTCAACACTGCCCATAGACTCAACACTACCATAGACTCAACACTACCCATAGACTCAACACTACCATAGACTCAACACTGCCCATAGACTCAACACTGCCCATAGACTCAACACTACCCATAGACTCAACACTACCATAGACTCAACACTACCCATAGACTATCACTACCCATAGACTCAACACTGCCCATAGACTCAACACTGCCCATAGACTAACACTACCCATACACTCAACACTACCCATAGACTAACACTACCCATAGACTCAACACTGCCCATAGACTCAACACTACCCATAGACTCAACACTACCCATAGACTCAACACTGCCCATAGACTCAACACTACCCATAGACCAACACTGCCCATAGACTAACACTACCCATAGACTAACACTGTCCATAGACTAACACTACCCATAACCCAACACTGCCCATAGACTAACACTACCCATAGACTACACTGCCCATAGACTAACACTACCCATAGACTAACACTGCCCATAGACTGCCCATAGACTCAACACTACCCATAGACTCAACACTACCCATAGACTAACACTGCCCATAGACTAACACTACCCAAAGACTAACACTGCCCATAGACTCAACACTACCCATAGACCCAACACTGCCCATAGACTAACACTACCCATAGACTAACACTGCCCATAGACTAACACTACCCATAAACCCAACACTGCCCATAGACTCAACACTACCCATAGGCTCAACACTGCCCATAGACTCAACACTACCCATAAACCCAACACCGCACCTACGATTGGCACGGTTGACTACGTACGGTTGGTGTGAAAGCAATCCAACGTGCACACACGTGTGTACAGCGTGACGCGCTCGTCATACGCATGCGTGGTGACGAGTGGTTCAGACTTCCCACGGTCGTGACCTCCGAACCCTGTGATGTCGTTTTGCCGCAGCCGTCTCTCGCTCTCTGCCCCGGAGTTCAGTTTCACCGCTCGTCAGCTATTCCCGTGAAGGCGCGCACTTGCCCGTTTCCCAATCGATTTCTATCTTTGCTTTAAATGCAGCAGCAGCAACATTAGCAGCAGCATCAAAGGGGACGCCAGTTCCTGTATGTGTGTATGCGTGCACGTTAAACTTCTTTCGCACCGTACGTAGCCAACCGTGCTAATCGGAGGTGCCCTTGACTCTTCATTCCTGAACATCTCTCTGTCGTCCGCTTATTTCTGAACTTCCGTCCAGAGGCCTGCGCCCTCCTCCCTCCTCCTCCTCAGCGGCAGCGCGATCGCCCGGTTACTGCAGAGGTTTCGCGGTTCGAAGTGCAGCGGGCCACCCTGGTTAACACCGCGGAAGGAGGAGGAAGAAACCCAACCCCGCTCGCAGCCGGACAATGCGGATCCCGTGACATCAGCCCCCCCCTCAGCCCCTCCAACGTCGTGTGCCACTGGCGTCACGGGGTCCACTCAGCCAAATAAAGCAAGCAACGAAAGAATTTGTTTTATTTCACCAGGTGAGGGCCCCACCGCCGAGCTGAAATGGAGCTCTCTTTCAGATGCGACAAATGATAGCTCAGCCAAGCGGTCCATCGTGGTCATCACGTGGAAGTTTGTAGCAGACGAAATACTCTTAAACGCGCGACGTTGATTCTAAATGTGGAGGGGAAAAACCGGAGGACCCGAAGAAAAATCCACGTGACCTCAGGGGAGAGAGAGAGAGTGACACCGCAAATTTCAAATATACAGCAGGCATTGTTACCCACGCCCTCCTGTGTACCAGGCGAGAGTTAACATCTCCTAGCCACCGCGGCGCCCTTCAAACAATTTCACCGCAAACACAGCAGTCAGAGTAGTGATCATCCCCTACTGGCAGACTAATACCCGCATGCAGGCAAAGTGCTGAGTGTCACATTGTGTCGAGATGTTAACGACCTCGCCTGGTATACAGGAGGTCGTGCGTTCGATCCTGACCCCGACAGTGCCGGCTGCATATTTGGTCACGTGGATTTTCTCCGGGTCCTCCGTTTTTTTCCCCTCCACATTTATAATCAACATCACGCGTTTACAGTCTTTGGCTGCTACACATTTCCACGTAATGATGGCGATCAAAAGCCACTTCGTTGAGCTATCATTTGTGACCGGGTCGCTTCTGAAAAATATCTACACAATAAAGGTCAGTGGGGCCCTTACACTGTAAAATAAAAAAATATAATTTTAGTTTTGTGGCTCTCTCAGTCGTTTCTTATTGGAGGACGGCGACTGCGAGAGCCGCCGCTCGTGGCTTCGTCGGTGGCTGTGACATTTCGACCTCTCGGGGTCACGCCGGGTCCAAGGAGGCAAGTGAGCCCAAAAAGATACACGGACCCCCCCCNAGCCCCTCCCTGTCCCTCCCCCACCCATCCCTCTCCCACCACCTCGCTCATCCCATCCCACCCCTCCCCTCTCCCACCACCCCCGCCCTTCCCACCCCACTCTCCCTGGCCCGGATGTCTCAGCGCCCCCGGTTTTGGCTTCTGTGGTGGGAGACGTAGACCAGGAGGGGCCTTTGGCTCCTCGGCCAAACACAGATAGGGAGACTCCAGCCTGTCTGACTCCCAGCCTCCTCTCCCACACACGCACGCAAAGACAAAGATCCCCCCTGTAGCCTCAGCGAACTTTTAGAGGCAAGTGCTGTTTGCGAGCAGCAGCAGCACCCCGATGAAGGGTGCGGAACCGCACACGAACAGTAAAGGTGGCCAGCTCCACGCCCGGCCGCCTTTGTCTCCCTCGTGGCGATGTTCGAACATCGCACCAGGTACTTATTTGAGGCCGAGTCGACCTAAAGGAGCCCCAGGTCCGAATCAGATATATAGATCGCAAAACGTTGGTTTGTCAGTGGGAATCGAACTCGGGTCGCCGGGTTCGGAGCGCAGTGCGCTAACCGCTGCACCACCGCTCCCCACCAGTTTTCCCCACGAAACCACACATTCTTGACAAAGGTCCCCCGTATAGCCTTAACAGACTATTGGGTTAAGTGCCATTAGCGAGTACCTATTAAGGCCGGCACGGCACACGGACGGAATGAGTGGGAAGCTCCACGCCCGGCCGCCTTTGTCTCCCCAGTGGTCGATGCTTTTACACACCGCACCAGGTACTCATTTGAGGCGACCTCGGGGAGGCTCCGGACCGGTTCAGATAATCCCCACTGATGGTGGCCATGAGCGGGAATCACACATTTTTTTCGGCGTGCACCCAGCCACACACACACACCCCCAACATCCTCTCTGCAGACTGAAGAAGTCGACGGTGGTTATCGTACGGACAGAATCCCCCCACCGCCATAGGAACGTGGAATTTCCATCACCGAAAATCCATCAAAAACCTTCAACGTCCATTGCTTTGAGCAGAAGATGTTACCGTCCGTTCAAAACGCCGATGGATTTTGAAAAGAGAGGCGAACCTCGAGCCGAGGGCTACGGCCAAACGGGTCAACGGGCCGAGAGGGGAAACGGACGAGGAATTGGGTTTACATTGAAGCCGACAGGAGGAAGGGACATGGGGAGGAGGTGGGGGGGGACTCGGGGGCTAAGGGGGGGGCTCGAAAGAGGGTGGGGGGGGGGGCTCTGGAAACCCAATGGACAAGCAGAGAGACCTCTCTAAGCGGAGAGACCTCTACAAGCGTCTCGAATCGCCCGCTCACGCAGCGGTTAGCCCCAGCGAGTAGACTCGCCTCCCCCGCCACAGGAACGTGGAGTTTCCCGCGATCGATCCCATTGCGGGTGAAGGCGCAGCCCCGCAATGTCTCGCTCGGCGCCACCGACTTGCTGTCGACGGCAGGGAGAAGGTGCCGAGTTACCCACCGCGCACGTGACCGCCGACCTGCCAGATCATGGGCACTGCCGAGTTGTTGTTGCTGTTACCTGCACTCGTGAATGTGGGCGCCACGGTGGCCAGGAGATGTTAACTACATCGCCGGGTAGACGGGAGGTCGTGGGTTCGATCCCGACCCTGGCAATGCCTGCTGCTGCTGTATATTTGGAGTTTGCGTGTCTCTCTCTCATCATCATCATCACGGTGGCTAGGAGATGTTAACTACATCGCCGGGTAGACGGGAGGTCGTGGGTTCGATCCCGACCCTGGCAATGCCTGCTGCTGCTGTATATTTTGAGTTTGCGTGTCTCTCTCATCATCATCATCACGTTGGCTAGGAGATGTGAACTACATCGCCGGGTATACGGGAGATTGTGGGTTCGATCCCGACCCTGGCAATGCCTGCTGCTGTATATTTGGAATTTGCGTGTCTCTCTCTCTCTCATCATCATCATAATCATCACGGTGGCTAGGAGATGTTAACTAGATCGCCGGGTATACAGGAGGTCGTGGGTTCGATCCCGACATTGCCTGATGCTGTATATTTGGAGCCTCTCTGTCTCTCTCACCGTTGTCGCGGCCCTCTGGGGTTTTCCCCCCTCCCCCCTGAGCATCACGTTGTGTATGGAGAATTCGGGCTGCTTGCTATAAATATCCACGTGACGACGACGCTGCTGCTGCTGCTGAGCCGCCACTTCGCTGAGCTGTCGTTTGTAATCGCCAGGTGAGAGTGAGCCGGCCCGACCTGGGAACATAGAACCAGAGTTGAGAGTGAGTGCGGTGGTGGGGGGTGGGGGTTGGTGGGGGGGTGGGGTTGGTGGGGGTGGGGGGCAGACAGGGGGCAGGTGGGGGGAGGTAGGGGGAGACAGGGGGCAGGTGGGGAGAGGTGGGGGGAGACGGGGGGGAGATGGAGGAGAGACGGGGGAGGGGGAGGGAGGTGGGGGGGGAGGTGGGGGGGGGGAGGTGGGGGGAGGTGGGGGGAGGTGGGGGAGGTGGGGGGGGAGGTGGGGGGAGACAGGAGGGGAGACAGGGAGACGGGGGGGAGATGGAGGAGAGACGGGGGAGGTGGGGGGGGGGGGGGGAGGTGGGGGGAGGTGGTGGTAGGGGAGGTGGGGGAGGTGGTGGTAGGGGGGGGGAGGTGGGGGGNAGACAGGGGGGGAGACAGGGGGAGAGATGGCGGGGAGGTGGGGGGGGTTAGACGGGCGGGGGTGAAAGGTGGGGGGAGACCAGGAGAGAAGTGGGGGGGGGGGGAAGGTGCGGGGGTGGTGGGGGCAGACGGGGTGGGGGGGGGGGATCTCGCTCTTATCAAGGCGATAGATAACGCGGCTCCAGCCTCTCTGGGAAAGGAAGAGGCCCCGTGAGGAAGAGAGAGAGAGAGCGAGTGAGGCTCTCTCTCGCGTGTGCGCGACACACACACACGCGCACACACAGGCGCATGCGACACACAGACGCGGCGCACACACACACACGCGACACACACAGACTTGACACACAGACGCGCGCGACACACACAGACTTGACACACACACACGCGCCACACACACACACGCGCGCGNCACACACACACACGCGCGCGACACACACACACGCGCGCGCACACACACACACGCGCGTGACACACACACACGCGCGACACACACACACACGCGCGCGACACACACACACGCGCGACACACACACACGCGCGACACACACACACGCGCGTGACACACACACACGCGCGACACACACACACANGCGCGCGACACACACACACGCGCGACACACACACACGCGCGACACACACACACGCGCGCGTGACACACACACACGCGCGACACACACACAGCGCGTGACACACACACACGCGCGTGACACACACACACGCGCACGACACACACACACGCGCGCGACACACACACACGCGCGCGACACACACACACGCGCGCGACACACACACACGCGCGCGACACACACACACACGCGCGACACACACACACACGCGCNACACACACACACACGCGCGCGACACACACACACGCGCGTGACACACACACACACGCGCGCGACACACACACACGCGCACGACACACACACACGCGCGCGACACACACACAAGCGCGGAACACACACACACGCGCGCGACACACACACACGCGCACGACACACACACACGCGCGCGACACACACACACGCGCGCGACACACACACACACGCGCGCGACACACACACACGCGCGCGACACACACACAAGCGCGACACACACACACACGCGCGCGACACACACACACGCGCACGACACACACACACGCGCGCGACACACACACACGCGCGGACCACACACACACGCGCGCGACACACACACACGCGCGCGACACACACACACGCGCGCGACACACACACACGCGCGCGACACACACACACGCGCGACACACACACACCGCGCGCGACACACACACCGCGCGCGACACACACACACGCGCGCGACACACACACACGCGCGCGACACACACACACGCGCGCGACACACACACACGCGCGACACACACACACANGCGCGCGACACACACACACACGCGCGCGACACACACACACGCGCGCGACACACACACACGCGCGCGACACACACACACGCGCGTGACACACACACACGCGCGCGACACACACACACGCGCGCGACACACACACACGCGCGCGACACACACACACGCGCGCTCAATGCCACGCGCTGGCACCCCCCCTCTCCCCCCGCTAGAGGGAGCACTTATGGTCACCGGCCAGCGGTATTTGGCCTACTCTTCCGCGCTGTATGCTGAACTCCTTTCGTACCGCACGTAGGGGGCTGTCCATAAATGACGTCACGCACCTAGCGTGGGGAGGGGGGGTCAGACAGTGTGACGAGTGGGGGGGGGTGAGAAACGTGACGTCACATCAAAATGTGCAACTTTAAATAAATATAGACAACACGTTCTACTTAATTAAATAGACTTTGTAATACATGTTTTCTCCTACAACATCAGACTGCAGCGCCACACTAAATACGCACTACAATGACAATAGTTTAAAGCGATTTGAAGCATGTTTATTTTTTGGGGGGGGGCAGAGCTTTATGACGTCATATTTGAAGGGGGGTCTGACTGTTTGTGACGCCGTGTGACGAGGGGGGGGGGCGGTAAAACATTGTCCAAAATCGCGTGACGTCATTATGGACGGCCCCTTAGCCAACCAGTTCGAGAGAAATGAGTTTCAATGAAGACGATGATTTTAAGGCGCTGAGCTTCGGCGGGAGTCGGATTGGAGGAACTTCCTCGCCACCACCTCGAAGAGCTCGTGTAGGGGTGGGGGTAGAGGGGAGGGGCTATGTAGGGGGGGGAGAGGGGAGAGGGGGGGGGCTCATGTAGGGTGGGGTAGAGGGGGGGGCTCATGTAGGGGTGGGGGTAGAGGGGGAGGGGCTCATGTAGGGTGGGGGTAGAGGGGAGGGGCTCATGTAGGGGTGGGGTAGAAGGGGAGGGGCTCATGTAGGGGTGGGGGTAGGGGGGGAGGGGCTCATGTAGGGGTGGGGGAGAGGGGGGGGGTTAGAGGGGGGGGGGGGGGGGGGGGGGATGTAGGGGTGGGGGTAGGGGGAGGGGCTCATGTAGGGGTGGGGTAGAGGGGGGGGCTCATGTAGGGGTGGGGGTAGAGGGGGAGGGGCTCATGTAGGGGTGGGGGTAGAGGGGAGGGGCTCATGTAGGGGTGGGGTAGAGGGGGAGGGGCTCATGTAGGGGTGGGGTAGAGGGGAGGGGCTCATGTAGGGGTGGGGGTAGAGGGGGGGGCTCATGTAGGGTGGGGGTAGAGGGGGAGGGGCTCATGTAGGGGTGGGGTAGAGGGGGGGGGCTCATGTAGGGGTGGGGGTAGAGGGGAGGGGCTCATGTAGGGGTGGGGTAGAGGGGGGCTCATGTAGGGGTGGGGGTAGAGGGGGTGGGGCTCATGTAGGGTGGGGTAGAGGGGTGGGCTCATGTAGGGTGGGGTAGAGGGGGAGGGGCTCATGTAGGGGTGGGGGTAGAGGGGGGGGGCTCATGTAGGGGTGGGGTAGAGGGGGGGGGGGCTCATGTAGGGGTGGGGTAGAGGGGGTGGGGCTCATGTAGGGGTGGGGGTAGAGGGAGGGGCTCATGTAGGGGTGGGGTAGAGGGGGGGGCTCATGTAGGGGTGGGGGTAGAGGGGGAGGGGCTCATGTAGGGGTGGGGTAGAGGGGGAGGGGCTCATGTAGGGGTGGGGTAGAGGGGGGGGCTCATGTAGGGTGGGGGTAGAGGGGTGGGGCTCATGTAGGGGTGGGGTAGAGGGAGTGGGGCTCATGTAGGGGTGGGGTAGAGGGGGTGGGGCTCATGTAGGGTGGGGGTAGAGGGGAGGGGCTATGTAGGGGTGGGGGTAGAGGGCTCATGTAGGGTGGGGTAGAGGGGGAGGGGCTCATGTAGGGGTGGGGTAGAGGGGAGGGGCTCATGTAAGGGTGGGGTAGAGGGGTGGGGCTCATGTAGGGGTGGGGTAGAGGGGGAGGGGCTCATGTAGGGTGGGGTAGAGGGGAGGGGCTCATGTAGGGGTGGGGTAGAGGGGGGGNCTATGTAGGGGTGGGGGTAGAGGGGGGCTATGTAGGGTGGGGGTAGAGGGGGGGGGCTCATGTAGGGGTGGGGGTAGAGGGGGAGGGGCTCATGTAGGGGTGGGGGTAGAGGGGAGGGCTCATGTAGGGGTGGGGGTAGAGGGGGAGGGGCTCATGTAGGGGTGGGGGTAGAGGGGGAGGGGCTCATGTAGGGGTGGGGTAGAGGGGGGGNCTATGTAGGGGTGGGGTAGAGGGGGGGCTATGTAGGGGTGGGGTAGAGGGGGGGGNCTCATGTAGGGGTGGGGTAGAGGGGGGGGNCTCATGTAGGGTGGGGGTAGAGGGGGGGCTCATGTAGGGTGGGGGTAGAGGGGTGGGGCTCATGTAGGGGTGGGGGTAGAGGGGAGGGCTCATGTAGGGTGGGGGTAGAGGGCGGGGGTTCACGTAGCAGTGGGGGGGCTCATGTAGGGATGGAGGGGTAGAGGGGGGCTCATGTAGGGATGGAGGGGTAAAGGGGGGGGCTCATGTAGGGGTGGGGTAGAGGGGAGGGGCTCATGTAGGGGTGGGGTAGAGGGGGAGGGGCTCATGTAGGGTGGGGTAGAGGGGAGGGGCTCATGTAGGGTGGGGTACAGGGGGGGCTCATGTAGGGATGGAGGGTAGAGGGGGGCTCATGTAGGGATGGAGGGGTAAAGGGGGGGGGCTCATGTAGGGGTGGAGGGGTAGAGGGATGGGGGTCACGTAGCAGTGGGGCGGGGTAGAGGGGGGGGGGGCTCATGTTGAGGTGGGAGTAGGGGGCTCATGTAGGGTGGGGGGGGGGGTAGAGGGGGNCTCATGTAGGGGTGGGTAGAGGGGGGGGCTCGTTTTGGGGCGGGGGGTAGAGAGGGGAGGCATGTAGCGGTTTGGGGGGGTGTCACGCAGTCTTCAATCCTCACTACCACACTCACCATACTCACCACCACCATCCTCACCACCACCACCATCATCACCACCACACTCACCATCCTCACCACCACCATCCTCACCACCACACTCACCATACTCACCACCATCATCATCCTCACCACCACCACCATCATCACCACCACACTCACGAACCTCACCACCACCTCCATCCTCACCACCACGCTCACCATACTCACCACCACCATCCTCACCACCACACTCACCATACTCACCACCACCACCATCCTCACCACCACACTCACCATACTCACCACCACCACCATCCTCACCACCACACTCACCATACTCACCACCACCACCATCCTCACCACCACACTCACCATCCTCACCACACCACCATCCTCACCACCATACTCACCACCACCACCATCCTCACCACAACCACCATCCTCACCACCACCACACTCACCATCCTCACCACCACACTCACCACTCACCATCCTCACTGCCACCATCATCCTCACCACCACACTCACGATGCTCACCACCATCATCATCCTCACCACCACACTCACGATGCTCACTACCACCATCATCCTGACCCTCCTCGATATCAACATTATTCTTCCCACCAACATCAGCATCATCACCCTCATCATCTACACAAGTTGTAGGCAATTTCGTCGGACCGACCTTTTGGTTCGGTGCGCCGTGAAGATCGAGCGAGCTCGAAAGTGTCCCGTTGGAACGAAAGGGGTTGAGAAATCTCTGCTATCGAGTACGTGGATGAACCTCGGATCGATCTGGGCTGTGGTTCTCGCACAGATCTGGAAGATCGCCGGCGAAGGGTGGAACAGCGCGGAATGAACGCCTCGTTCGAGACCCAAGCTTCAACCCCACACACCTCCTGGCATGGACAATCCTCCGCAAATACACCGCTGTCACCATGAACCGCACCAGAACATCAACGGAACGATGCGCACGTTTTAACGAATGGAACATTAGAGACGAGCCACAACACGAGCAGCAGTAGTGCGACTGTGGTCAAGCAACTCAAGCTGTGGACCGTAGAGCAAACCCACACACACGTTGTGCTACATGGAGACTCGTAGAGACCCATAAGAGACTCGCAGAGAGAGAGAGAGGTACATTAAAGAGCAGCCACAGTGCGACTCAAGCTGTGGACCGTACATCTTCTTGGTTCTTTCGGTAAAGTCACGTAGAAGGGAAGTAATAAAATAATTAAAATAAAACATAATAAAATAAAATAATTCTCACCCTGAAGACGTCTTCATGAGGTGTAGCCGAAACGTCGTGAGAATTATTTTATTTTATTATGTTTTATTTTTATTATTTTATTACTTCCCTTCTACGTGACTTTACCGAAAGAACCAAGAAGATGGATCCCTGCAGTCACGAAAGCTTTAAATCGAAAAAAAAAATGTGGACCGTACAGTCAACCACCGTCGTCTCTTGCTCGAGGGAAAATGAGCTGACGTGACTGCAAAGCCACTTCGTGAGTCCTGTGTCTGTAGACAGATCATTGCCAGTGCAAGAGCATGCAGCTCAATGCGAAGCAGTGCTGGTTGAGATTCTAAACGAAACTAAAATATATTCTTGGTTCTTTCGGTAAAGTCACGTATAAAGAGAAAATAAGAAATTAAATACTACCATACGACGTTTCGATTGCAACACAAGCAATCATCATCAGGTATAAATGAAATAGAAACACAAATCTAGTATACTTAGAAATGTAATGTAATACAACAGAGAGTCGGATAACATAACAGTCAACACCCTACCTGGTTGATTGCGTTCTTCCTGAGAATGCTAAATTTGAGAGAGAGATAAAACACAGAACCAGAGACATATAGACAGACATGTAAGCAGACAGATATCACAGAGATAAATAGAGAGAGACAAACATCAAGTTTAAACTAAAATATATTCTTGGTTCTTTCGTGAAAGTGACGTAGAAGGGAAATAATTAAATAATAGAAATTCAACATTATAAAGTAAAAAATTAGCACGACGTTTCCATCACAACACAAGCAGCCGTCCTCAGGTGAAGAAACAGAGCTGTCGGAAAAACAGCGTCCCAATGTTGCTTGTGTTGTGGCCGAAACGTCGTGAGAATGTTTTATTTTATTATGTTTTAATTTGATTATTTTATTATTTCCCTTCTACGTGACTTTACCGAAAGAACCAAGAAGATGAATCCCTGCAGTCACGAAAGCTTTAAATCGAAATTAAACTAAAATATTTATATTTTATATTACCAGGCAAGGCCCCACTGAGCTGTGTAGATTTCTTTCTCAGCAGCGACCTGGCTATCACAAGTGAGAGCTCAACGAAGTGGCTTATCATGGAGACATTTATGGCAGACACAAATACTCTAGACGCGTGTTTGTTAAATGTGGAGGGAAAACGCGGAGGACCTGGAGACAAATCCACGCGACCACGGGGAGACACCGCAAACTCCAAATATACAACAGCAGGCGTCAGCATCAGAACCGAACCCACGACCTCCTGTATACCAGGCGAGGAAGTTAACATCTCGCCACCGTGGCACCCCACAGAAGTGAACGCCTGCCTCACAGTGGTCGGAGCTTATCGAATAGAAACAGATCAAGTGGCACAGTCTCTTTCATATCTGTCTCTCCGCATACACTATATACATCACGAGCTACACATCCACGGGACCAGTTGTGTTGCCAGTATCGACATGGCGATGTCGGCAGAAGAGAGGCGTTTTACCCTTTCCGGCAATAACGCAGGAGGTGTCAAGACGCCCAAACACCAAATTGACTCACCGATTGCAAGGCGTCGAGTCTGCATTAGCCGCACATTCACGGATTGGTGTTTGCATCGCCTCTGTGCTGCCGTTCGCCTCCTCGTGTCGTTGTTCTCTGTCCTGACAGCTGGTGGGTGGGTCAAGGACATGAAGAAGGACGTCTCTGCTGGAGGCCATTGTCGTGTCAGGGACAAGGCGTGCATCATCAGAGCACGTCGCTTTGGATGCTTGACCACAAGCGCGACGTGTGGTCAATGCAGACTCGATGCCCTGCAGTCGGGGTGTCAATTTGGTGTTTGCGCTTCTTAACACCTCCTGTGTTTACACCATTGGAATCTCATTTGCCAGTAAAAAAATATAATTGTTTTTTTGTTGCCAGATAAAGGGTAAAAAAACAATTATCATATTTTTTACTTGAAAATGAGGTTCCAATTGTGTAAATGCTTACCCCGAGCTCTCATACTCTGATGATGCATTGTCTTTGAGTTGTGCGCCTTTTGGCGTTATCTGGTCCAACCCATGTGAGACTAGGCTCTAAGGAAAGCTGTCTCGGGTGTGGACCATCAACTTCAAGGACAGTGCACATTATCAGAGTTATGTTTTTTGTTTGCATTATGACTGCAGGTATTGTGGTCTATGTAAACATGACTCCTTGTAAAAAAAATAAGGTGCCAGTTTTGTTGCCAGATAGAAGGGTAAAAACCAATTATCGCCTCCTGTGTTATTGCCCGGAGAGGGTATGAAGCATTTCATATTTTAATCATCATGATGATAATTAAATTATATTGAAGCCATCATTTGAACCTCATTTGCCAGTAGAAAAATATGATGATTGTATAAATATTCTGACTTTGATAATAATGTGAATTACCTAAAAAAGTATTATTAAATATAGAAAAGCGACGTTTCAGTCAATGCCCCTTCTTCAGAGCACATCAGTTGGCCCTTCATAACGCCGCCTACAGAGGGTGGCGCAAGTCATGCCACATAGAGCTGTCATGTTCATTTCAACAGGTAACAGAGCTTTATTTTATTTGTTTTAACAAATGTAAAAAAATTACATCTATTAACATTAATGCACAAATTACTTATTTCTTTAAATTAATTTAGGCCTTTAAAAAGATCAATCACTTCTGCCTCCTTTTGCATACAAATGACAATCGAACTCGTTCGTCTACGATCAATTTCCTTTACATTTTTAGAAAGTTTTCACCTGAGAAAGCAAAATATTTCCCCGCATATAACCCGCGGGGTATACCACTTTTTACAAACAAAACAAGACCCTGCGGGGTATATGGAGGTGCGGGCTATCCCAAAAATATTTTACACGTGTAATTTTTTCATCATAGGACTATCCACTATGCAACACTTACCTTTGACTAAAGCACTGCTGAATAAACCACTCACACTAAAATTGCACACGTTATCACGTTTTAAAGGATTCGAATTGTTTGTACAATGAAACGACAATGTTTGAAGTGGGCATGTTTGAAGTGTGCGCACTTTATTAAACCGTAATACTTTCAGTGGCTTTAGGGGGGTGCGAAAGTTTCAGCTGAGGCTATGGATTGCACAATGGGAAGGGCCTTAACAAACGTCTACCAGACGCGGAATCATAATCGCTGGGTCCCTTAGGCCGCTGCTATTGGCTGAGCACTATCCAGTCACGACCATGAGCTTTGTTTCAAACTGCCAATGGCTTTGCTGCCAGGAGGGAATGGCGTTACCGCTGTGCCGCTATTGTCTGCGCAGTGCGCAGTCTACCAGTGCTAAAACTGTACAGGGGTAACTACCGGTCCAGTAGCTGTAATATGAGGTCGAATGCTGGTAACCCTCACAGTACGCTTTCTTGCTTATCTACCAGTTATGTTACATATGGAGATCCGGTCTATCTGAAATGTTTTACTCAAAAAACGCTATTTTGCCCCGATTTTACGTTTAATGTTTTTTTAAGCGTATTTTTTAAACAGTGGAAAATGTATTCGGTTTGCCTGTCCGTCCATCTGTCCAACCAATACATTCTCAGGAATGTTGAGAAATTAATTATAAATATATACCCTCTGTACGTTGCACGGGAATGGAAATGACATCGTCGTTAATTTATTTGTATTTTTTTCCCTCGAATTTTGCGTCCCACTTAACTTGGCGCCCTAGGCGACCGCCTCGTTCGCCTACATGGACGGGTGGCCGCCCCTGTTCAGTTACAATAACTTACTGGGTTCTGATTTGATGTGAATAAAAAAAAGTGTCCTGTTTATTGATCGCAAGGGGAGATGTCGGTGTTCACAAATTGTCACAAATGTTCACCGTAAGTGCGAGCAAAAGTCATCAAAGTGAAACTGCACAGAGTTCAAATTAAAGCGGTTCTGCTTCTTTATTTCAATTTCTATTCGACGTAAAAAGAAATATTGTCACGCACAAATGAACTGAATAGGTTATTTATTATTAGTCAAAAATGGTGTCAAAACGCAAAATAAAAAACAAAAGGGGATATTTTGGGAGAAATTGATTTTCTTACAACAAACGATAATTAGTCACAATTTTAATCCAAGCCTTCGAAGAAAAAAAAAACTTGCATGGAAATCCACGAGCCTATCAGTGTTACACGCAGCATGCAGAGTGTCAGGCGTTAGGCACATGTCACCGAAACTATGAGATAAAGTTAACTTTTAAAATAAATAATGAAAACGTTATGTAAGTGCCAATATAAATTAAATAACCCTGTCTTAACTTTTGGCCAACCTGTATAATAATGTGTAATAATATATACTGTATGATTAAATATATAACAGACGTTTCAGGCACTGGCCCTGCTTCAGAGCACGTCACAGTCCTTCATGACGTCGCTAATAAGAGGCTGGCCCAAAAATCAGGACACATCGGGTTATAATTGTGTTAACAAATAACAGATTGTTATTTAGTTCAAGATTAATGCACGAATTATCTTTTGAAATTAAGTTAATATCTTAAAAATACAGCTTCCTTCTTTTGCATACGTAACAAACTGAATCGTTCGTCTTTAGTCAATGGCCCTTCTTCATGACTATTTGGCGAGTTAAAGTGAGTTTGGGTTCCTTTAAAANTAGATTATGTTTATATATTTGAGACATTTGATGCAGGTTGCCCATCGGGTCGTGGACTAAAATTGTATTTCTTTTGGTGATAAAATAGTCCCACGTGTGTTGGGATCCAAGTCCAGATGGGAGGAGTAATTGTGGATGTTTTGACTACGTTGTGTGGCAGGACCCAACCACGACTGTGGCGGCGGAGCAGAGGGCACCTCGTCCGGCAACGACCTCACGGTCTTGGCCCCCACCTCGTACGAGGTGCTGGCGGCGGCCGACGAGAGGCTCTGCTCCCAACCCAGCTGCCTTCCCCATGGCCTGCCGGAACCCTCCCCGGTGCCAGCCACAGCACGAGAAAACATCAGCGTGTCTGTGCTGCCTGCACCCCAAGGTGAGCGTGCGACCACGCGACCTCTCGTTAGGGTGGCGGCCACCAATGCATGGGCCGCTTTGGAGCCACTGCTGTTGCCGTTCACGAGTAACACGAGGAGCTCAAAACACCCAGCAGCCAACGTGACAGGCACATCACATTTTTCGCTACCTTGAGATTTAAACTTAAATGTGGAGCAACATCTTTCTGGTTAAGAGTAGCAGCACGGGTGCTGGCTGGGGCTACTGAACATCCATGTTAAACTCATCAGCCGTGTGGCGAAGTACGATGACGCTGGCTTCTCCTTCTTGCGTGAGCCCCCCGCGAGGGATCCCGCGGGCTGTCCGGCGGAACGGCGCGCGCGGGTCGCGCCGGAGCTGACGAGCCGCAGGCGGGCGGGCGCGTCTGCCAGGGTGCCGGCCTGGCCCGGGGCGCCGCTGCGTCCTCAACGCCACGCTGGAGTGCCTGGGGTACAGGACGACGTTCGATAATGGCCTTCTGCAGCAACATCAATTATAAGTCGCCTACCCCCAGGCACTACCGTTTACCCAGGGGTTCAATTAATATGTTAGTTATTTTGCTGCGATAAATTTCCCTCTTAATGGGCCACTTGTTTCACCCATGATTTGTGGTTCGGGTCGCTTCTAAAAGAGCTTATAGCTCATCGGGCTTTATCTGGTAAAATATATAAAAGCGACGTTTCAGTTAATGCCCCTTTTTCAGAGCACATCACAGTTGGCCCTTCATGACGTTTGTAAGAGGGTGGCCGAAAAATCAGGATTAATGTATTATTTGAACAAATCACGGAGGATTATTTAGTTTAATTTTAACAAATGTTAAAATGAATTTGATTAACATGAATGCTCGATTTATCTTCTGAAATGCATTTATGACCTCTTTTAAACTACAGCTGCCTTCTCTCTCGCATGCATAACAAATTGAATTAGTTCATCTTTAGTCAATGGCCGTTCTTCATATAATATTTTACGAGTTAAAGTGAGTTTGGGGTTACTTTAAAAATATACTGTAAATATATATTTGCTTCTGAGACAATTCATGCAGATCGCCCATAGGTTCATGGACTAAAATTGTATTTCTTTTGGTGATAAAACAGTCCCACGTGTGTGGGATCCCAGTCCAGATGGGAGGAGTAATTGTGGATGTTTTGACTACGTTGTGTGGCAGGACCCAACCACGACTGTGGCGGCGGAGCAGAGGGCACCTCGTCCGGCAACGACCTCACGGTCTTGGCCCCCACCTCGTCCAACGAGGTGCTGGCGGCGGCCGACGAGTGGCTCTGCACGCAACCCAGCTGCCTTCCCCATGGCCGGTGGAGCCTCCCCTGTACCAGCCACAGAGAACATCAGCGTGTCTGTGCCTGCACCCCAAGGTGAGTGTGCAATCACGCGACCTCTCATTAGGGTGGCAGCCACCAACGCAAGGGCCGCTTTGGAGCCACTGCTGTTGCCATTCACGAGTAACACGGGGAGCTCAAAACACCCAGCAGCCAACGCGACAGGTAAATCATATTTTTCGCGAACTTGAACCTGACACTTAAATGTGGAGCAAAATCTTCGTGGTTAAGAGTAGCAGTACGGGTGCTGGCTGGGGCTACTGAATATCCACGCCAGCCCCATCGGCAGTGCAGCGCTCTGCGATGACACCGGCTTCCGCCACCGCCCTTTGTGCAGAGGAGGACGACGGCATTCCAGCGGCACGGCTCTCGTTGTTTGCACCGGAGCGGCTGAACCTCCGGTGGGAGAGCGACGTGGGCAAGGGTGCCGGCCTGCGCAACCTGGGGAACACCTGCTTCCTCAACGCCACGCTGCAGTGCCTCGCCTACACGCCGCCGCTCGCCAACTACCTGCTGCTGCAAGAGCACCTGTAAGTACCCTCCCCCCTGGCACTCTCGTTTACCCATGGGTTAGGTTATTATGTCAGTTATTTTGCTGCGATACATTTCCCACGTGATAAGCCACTTCGTTGAGCATCATTTGTGGTCCAGGTCGCTTCTGAAGCTAATAGCTCAGTGGGCTTTATCTGGGAAGATGAAAAAAAAGTTTAGTTTTATTTGTCCTTTGTACTCTGATCGTTTTTTGTATTGTTTGGTGTTGTAATGTTCTGACCCAGTGCCCCTACTCGACATTTTTAAACAAAACCTCTTAGCTTATCGGATTCCACCAGTATAAATATTATGATTTTGATAAACACGAGCACATGTGGCGATAATTTTTAATAGGTCGGACAGATGTGATGCAATTGGTACTTAGACGCAACATTCATTGCGATTGTTGCTGGTGCCAGGATTCTAGCCTTTCTTGTTACTCCCCAGCTGGGCTGAGTGCAAGTGGCGTGCGCTGACGGATTGTGCCACCTGTGCTCTCGTTCGCAGGCCAACAGAGCGACTTTTGCCTGATGTGTGTCATGGAGCATCACATTGTCAGCACGTTCAACAACTCGCAGAGAGTGCTGACACCCAAGGTCATAACTAAGATCACGCGTGAGTCCCAATACTACGTTCACACTTGCACTCGCAGGAGAAGTTATCCCCGCGATCTTTCTCCATCTGTGTTCCAAGTCCTTTGCACCACTCCTTTTGCCATATATGTTGGGGAGCTCTTTAAGGATGTCATCAGATCCTGTACCTGTCACTTTGTCCCCATGTCCATTTCTCTGCAGGCATCGCCAAACACCTGCGCATTGGGAGACAGGAAGATGCCCACGAGTTTCTGCGATACGTGGTAGATGCCATGCAAGCCTCATGCCTCTATGGCCACAGCGAGTGAGTACTGCGCGCCAGTCAACATGCGGCAGTCGTTCTGCAGTTTGGTACCTCACGGCTTCCTCTTGGTTTTCTGCACGATTGTACTTCAACGTCTGTGAAAAGCTACTCACACTTTTGTGTGAAAACCTGGGAGATGCAGAGGTCCGACCCTGCTGGCACCACGGTTCTTTCACCTTGGCCCTGACGTGGGCCATCTTTTGTTTGCGCATTTCACGTTGCCGATAAATATCGGGAATCGATGTCTCGATGTGCGGTGGCCCCGTGACGACACGCCGACAACAAAAGNGCCGGGCAACAGCACCGCGTGATGGCTGCCAGCTTGCCCCAGCTCTGTGGCTGTGCCGTGAAGGTGGCTGCCCTGTGACGTTTGGTTGCTACAGAGCACGCGTTGCAGTGCTGAAGGGAAAGAGTGAATCGACAGCTCGGGCAATGGTAACTCTCACACACGTGTGTGCATCCGGTAAAGGTGTTACTACTGCTGCTGCTGTAACCACCGTGTGGTGTCGTTCTCTGTGACTGGCAGGCTGGACAGATACACGGAGGCTACCACCNTCATTTACCAGATCTTCGGGGTTACCTTCGATCACGTGGTGAGTTGTGCGCACTCCTCTAGAAACTTGTTAACCGCGAGCAGCAAGTGCACCATCACAGTGTAGACGTGCTCGCGTCGCAGCGTTTGCACACTCACGCACGTGTAACACAGAATAACCAGTTGGTGAAAACTACCAATTACCAATGTCAGTGGGGAGCGTGCATTTAGTTTTACTAAGTAACATGTGACGTCCCTTCCTAATGTGTGTGCTTGTGTTTTGCAGTGGAGTGCATGCACTGCTGCAACCACTCCGACACCTTTGACACGTGCCTGGACATTGCACTCCATATTAATGTAAGCAATGACGAAGCCATCGATTAACAGTTATAGATCTACGTACGGTGCGAAATAAGTTAAACGTACATACATCACATACATGAACAAAATCCCCCATTCGCCACTAAGTGGCGGTGATGTCACCACGGTGCTTGTGCCAGCCTGAGTGCACTTTAAGGCCANTAAAGTGTCGAACGCCCTGGCAGGTCACGGGACAACCCAAGGTGGGTTGACCGAATGACTGGCCGATGCACCACCTGTGCCCCTGCTGTGCCAACATCCACCACACACACGCCTACATGAATCAGCCACTTAACATCCAAACACACTGCCGGTAGCGTGCGTGATCTCTTTTTTTGGTCGTACGATTTCATACAAGATGCGGGTTTTCGGAGTTGCCGTCACAATAAATTCTGCAGACGTTCGTGGAATGCTTCTTAGAGTCCTCATTTGCGTTTCACTCTGTCGACCAACAGAACTCATCAGATCTTGTGGAGGCATTTGAAGAGTTTTTTAACAAGGAGACGCTGGACGAATACACCTGCGGAATGTGAGTGGCATCGTGTGTTGACACCCTGGATCATTTGTAGCTTCAAAAGTCTGCAGATTAAATCAAATTCTAATAAAATATTTAATAAAATATTATATAAATACATTGAAAATAACTTACAATATATAACGTAAATAAGTAACAATTTTTATCTTAAAAATATAAAAAAATAACGAACAACAAAAAGTGAGTAGACTTTTGTTTGAAAGTTGGGAACGCGTGCGATGGCTGGCGTTGTTGTTGTCGTGCAGGTGCTGCTGCAAGGGGGAAGCGACGAAGACGATGGCTCTCCACCGCCTGCCCAACGTCCTCACCGTCTCCATCAAGCGGTACAACCTCTACGGCGTCAAGATCAACCGGGTAACGATTCTGCCCCTCCACATCGTTCGAATTAAATTATTTAGTGACAGCCCTTGTCAGTTCAACGCTGGAGAAAATGCCTCTCCATGTTGGAATAGATAGACTCGCCCCCCGTCATGTGACTGTAGAATTTCCACCACTTGCTCAGGGCTATGAACAGGAGATTAGCACCGTCTTCAACGCTCAAATGAGCGAGACATCAAGCATCACTTTGACGGTAACTGAGATGGTGCCCATCTCTGCTGCCCACCCCACCACCGCTGCCGTTTCCTCTCCTAACGTTTCTCTGTGCGCTGCCTGTAGAACATCACCTACCCGGAGCACCTGGACATGCAACCCTTCACCTCAACGTCTCAGGGCGAGCCCGCGATCTACTCCCTGTACTCGGTGCTGGTGCACAAGGGAGCCGACTCCAACAGGGGTCATTATTATTGCTACAATAAGGTAATTCCACTTGTCACCATCAAATAATAACAACGCACATCTGCAATGCGCCCATGTTACCAATGTCCGATAGGGAAGAATAAATAAAAGTCTTGCGTCTGTTCTTGCGTCTTGATGTACTATGCAATTTCTACTTGCAGTATATACTTTTATTTGTATTTAATGACTTCCTTAGCATTCTACACTTTGCACTCCATTCAGTGTTGTATTGTTTGTTGTTGTAACTTTCTGACCCGCCCCGACTGGACATCTGTTTAAAGAGCTTCGTAGATCATCGAATTCTTTCAGTACAAATAAAGATTCTGATTCTGATAAATTGGTCCAAGGTCATCCATGCAGTGATATTTCAGGCAGATCGTTCCGTAACTTCAGCACCATCATAGCAACCGTAGCACGCTCTGCAGCTCTGACGATGGGGTGATGCTCTTCACGAACTTGTTGTCTAGAGTGTGTATTGGTGTTGTTATTACATGAACGGAGGAAGTTGAGTGCAGTTGTGTAAACATTGTAACCAAGTGTAGCTTGCTTTGACTGTGCGCAGATCAGCGATGGACAATGGTGCTGCATGAACGACTCCATCGTGCGGCACGTCGACACCAAGGCTGTGATGAACGAGCAGGCCTACTGCTCTTCTACATTCCGTAAGTCCTTCTCTCCCTCCACTTGAACCTGCACTTACAACCGTCCCCCAGACCAGCTCACTGGAAAGATATTGTCTTGTGCGAGCAGCAGTGTCTCCTTTAAAGGCAGGTGTTAACGGTTTGCGACGCGTTGGTGCGTGCATGCAGGTCCCCAGAATTGAACGCGCCGCCAGCGGACAGCTACTGCCCGCTGGAGCACGTCAAGGCGACGTCCGGCAGTGCCTCAAGCGGCCCCACTTGGCGAAGGTCGACCCCGGACCCAGTCTCTGGACAGCAGCTCTCCTCACCGGCGCGCAAGGTAAAGGATGGATTTGAAACGTCGCCCGTGTGCGTGGAAATGCCCAGGGAGAATGTACACCCTGACAGCGCGTCATTTTATATTAAGGGAATGGTGAAGTACAGCGATCTTCTTGTTTATACTTTAGACCGGTTTTTTTCATTCACCCAATGTCGAGCGGTTTGGACTTTAGCGCCATCATCTTCTTTATCTCCAGAAACCCAAGATGTCGGACCGCCCCAACGGGAACAACTGCAAGTGCGACGGCAGGAACAGCAGCAGCAGCTACCGGCAACGCCAGACACGCAACAGCCGTTGCCGCTAGTCCCATAGCAGCCACCACCACCACCCCGATCTCACGCAGCCGCTGCCATTCCACCAGCAACCACCGCCAGTCCGGCAGCAGCCACCCCACCACCACCGCCGGTCTCAAAGAAGCCGCCGTCAGCACCACAGCAGCTGCTGCCACCGCGTGTCCCACAGCAGCCAGTCCAACAGCAGCCAGTCCAAGCAGCACCGCCACCAGTCCCACCACAGCCACCGCCACTCTGGTCGCACAGCAGCCACCACCAAGAGAAGTCGGTTTAAAATTCCATGATCACGTGTCTAACCGTTTGCTTCCTCTCAAATTCAAACTAATTTTGAGAGACATTTTACGAAGGCACCAGGCAGCGGCTCACCATGGCGTCGCCCGCCCCCCAAAATGTGCTCATCGCCGGCTCCACCACCAGCCCTGAAATCACTTGAACATCATTGGAATCACCTTAGACTTGACATTCTCACTCGACGACCACATTCTCAACACAATAAAGAGCTGCAATCACTAGCTCAGGCCTCATGGCACGCCCGTCCAATGAGATGGAGAACATTTAAAGCAACTCCGACCTCACAATCCACGAAGAAAAAAATAAATTAAATAATACAATACGACGTTTCGATTGCAACACAAGCAATCGTCATCAGGTAGAAACAACTAGTAAACTTACAATACAATGCAATCCAACAGAGACACACAGAGAGATACACAAAACATATGTTGTGTGTCTCTCTCTGTGTCTGTGTGTCTCTCTCTGCTTGTGTGTCCCGTGTCTGTGTTTTGTCTCTCCAAATTTAGCAATCTTTGGAAGAACGTAATCAACCAGGTAAGGTGCTGACTCTGTGTAAGCGGACTCTCTGTGTTGGATTGCATTGTATTTCAAGTTCACTAGGTTTGTTTTTTACTGATGACGATTGCTTGTGTTGCAATCGAAACGTCGTATTCTATTATTTAATTTATTTTTTTCTACGTGACTTTACCGAAAGAACCAAGGAGTAATTCTGCAGTCACGAAAGCTTCAAATCAATTTTAATCCATGAAGACTTAAAAACCCAGCACGAAAGCGCTTAAAACCACGCCAGCCATTCTGGGAAACAGGAGCCAAGATCCATGCAGGCGGCACCAACCCATTATGTCTTGGGGTTGCTGTTTATTCCCTGGCCAATCGTCAACAGAGTTGGCACCAGGAACGTTAGTGTGATGGTGACCGCAAAATGAACTGTCCCATTACAAATGAAGACAGAGGTTGTGTCCTCCGCAACGCGAGGCCGGAGTGCGGTCTCAGTGAGGTCGTGCAAGGTATTCCCGTACGCTTCTTGTCTCTGTTCATTTAAAATGTGGGCTTTTATTTTGCGTTGTGTCGGGGATTTAAAAAGTCACCGCTGTTGCAAAGTATTTCTTTATTTATTGAACTGTGAATACGTCGGCATTTTTTAAACTACATATCTGTTACTTTTTTACGTACGGGGCGTGCACATTTCAATGGACACGCTAACCGTAGAGCCAAGACGTTAACACGTGAAATGTACGGATAGATGATGAACTTCGCCAAGCACTTTATTTCAATCTCCATGATGCCTCCAGAAACAGCGATTTCTGAACTCGTGAATGTAGATCGGTGACACTTCGGTCTCCTCGGGGTTTTATCGTTTGTACAAAAGCAGCTTACAGTGTGGGAAGAGAAAGCGAGATTAATGTTTTCCAGAGATTTTGTCTACCTCGTTTTGTATTTGCACTTGACATCAATATATACTTGTGACAAACTGGTCTCGCTTCCATTTCTTACTTTGCCATCGCAGTGTGTGTGTATGTATGTCTTTGTGGGTGGGTGTATGAATGTGGATGTGTGTGTATGTTTACGTGTGTGTCTATGTGTTTGTGTATGTATGTGTATATATGTGCGTGTGCTCGCTAACAGCACTTGCCCCAACAGCCTGATTGTCTATACGGGGATCTTTGTCTTTGTATTGATGGGTGTGTACGTGTTTGTGTGTGTGGATGTTGAACTTATTTAGCACCGCACACAGCCAACCGTGCTAATCTGAGGTGTGGGGGAACGACAACAAACTGAACTCAAAACGCAGAAGTGGCGTGCAACTAGCACAGGAGTACACTTGTGTACACGTGCACTTGCTGTACTTCTCAGAAATGTTTGTGGGTAAGAGGTCAAGACCGCGTTGCTGACCTAATTAAATGTTGAATATGAAAAGTGGATAAAAGGTAAAGGTACAGCCCCTGCGGTTGTTCACGCCACTGCCGGCAAATGGGCCTCCACGAGCGGGAGCTCCAGAGAGCCCCTGTGAGGGTAATTGGCCTACTCCTCCACACTGGCCAGGAGTCTTTGACAAGGAAGTCATCAAATATAAGTTAGATATACTGCCGCTTACAACATTTGACTTAACGCGTTTGGTGGCGACGCGCTTCTTGCCGGGCCCAAATCCAGGCGGCGTGCGAAGAAAAACGGGCCCAGAGAATGTTACTCCAGCACTGGGGGGGGTGCCGGTACACTGGGACACTGCTGTGGGTGTGGTTTCTCAATCGCCCAGCCACGTGGAGTAGCCACTGATATGAAACGCAACGCCTCGTCTCATCTAATCAGCCCGTTCACCGTGAAGCGGTGGCCGGCCGTTAGCTGCCATCAAAGTTCAATTCCCGGCCACGGCTAACGTCGGTGCTGAGTGACATCTGAACAGATCTTGGGCTGCCTCACCTTCACACCAACTCATACTGGTGAAGTATGATCAAATCCCCCCCCCCCATTTACTGACACAGAGGGGGGCTCTTACCTCCGCTGTGGATTGACAGAGGGCCGCCGTCGATGCTTAGCCCACGCCAGTATAATCGCAGCATCCCTCTGCAATTGCTCTGCTGTGACACCTGAAGGCACACAAACACACAAGTGAGTGGCCAGGTGAGGAGGGTCACGTCTCATTCAATGAACAAAAAACAAAAGGAACCCGCCACGGATATTCACCAAGCGGCAATGAGAGCGTCGTGGTGATGCTGCTGCTGTCAGAAACCCGCCACACGATGCAGTGCGGGCACCAGTTGACAATTTCAACCCCACACACACGCTACTTTTCTTGTCAACACCTAGGCCTCGGCAAGGAAAGGTAAATTACCCTTTTACCGGTAAAAGGGTAAAGGTGTCGACATGCCAAGGGGTAAGGTAAAAGGTAGGGTAAAGGTAGCGGAAGAATTACCCGGTAGGGTAAAGATAGCGCGAAGTATTACCCGGTAAATACGGTACCTTGTTTACCGCTAGAAGCTCCATGGCGCAGTCCGTGGCCTCCATTTAATAAGTAACATTTAAAAAACTTTTTTAAAAACACGCTTTTATGAAATGTTACTAGTAATGGCAGAACTCCACAACTCCAGGAAGTGGCCCCGAGGCTTGCCATAACATAAGGGGCCATGGTGATTTACAGCCAACGTCAGTTGAGCGTGGACCATTAGAGCCAAGCCGAAACATAACGTATACAAAAGATCGTTTACAAATATGTATTTTTTATTGATATAATATAGTATTGTCATCATTATGACATACGTATACCAAGTTTGCAGTCGATACCACATTAGGAAGTGGGTTAAAATTGAGTTACAAGATTTGAGGATACGACAGTGACGACGACCACAACAATGACAACAACGACAACAGACAGAGTGAGTTCAAAGAAAGCATTTAAAATTGGAATCATCAAGAGTATTCTATATGAATAAAGCGCTCTACCTAGCATTTACCGTTATAAACATTTTTCATGTCGTAGTACCCCAGTATTTACCCTGTAATCGGGTAATTTGCATGGGTTAAGGGTAAAGTTCAAGTTCATGTATTAGGTATAGCCCTGTCAGCCATTCGGCTCTTGAATCGGTGCAACCGCAACAAACAAAAACAAAAACAAAAACATCTTAAAGTGAATATGTGACTAAGTGCAAACAGAAATCCAAGAAAAGACAGCAAAACATTGCAGAAAAAAATCACCGTACACCAACGCTGTGTGCAAAAATCCAGTGGATGCAAGTCAAACAACTAACAACAACCACAAGACAACTTAAATTAAGGCCATCAGTCTAACTCTGTACTACAACAAACAAACATGGCTAAACCAATATTTTTAGAAATCACCAAAATAAAGCCATGAAAGCAATGAAAGTGATCATAGGAACTGACGGAATTTTCACAATAAATGGCATAAACAACATGTACTACCAAAACCCTGCAGCCATAACTGGCTGCTTGAGTCACTCCACAACAGCAGGAGCATCAGTCGGAGTAGGGTAAAAGGTAGGCTCGTTGTTTTTACCTTTTAACTTTTACCTTACCTTGCCGAGGCCTGTAAACACCCTCAGCATGAAATTAAACTGCAGAGTTTAGTTCAACATTCAATGATCGTGCTACACTAAGTGCTCATTTAAGTATCGTGTAATGAGTCATTCGATTTAACAATAAAATGTGAAAGATCGTTACTCAAACGCTACAGCTATTGAGAGAGCTATTGTGGAATTCGGCTAAATACAAGAAAAGTAACTTCATGGCAAATTCTGCATTTTTAAATCCTTTATATTAAGTTCACTTGCTTGCTTGCTTAGGACCGTGCAAATCTTTCGGTCGTTTTTAACCCACTTCCTGTGATCCAATCGAGCTGACATTTTCCACACAGACTCGTTGTGCGTGACAATTAATGTTCGTGAAAAAACAAATTTCAAAATTTACACTTTTTAGGACAAAAATATTATATTTAATCACCAATTGCTTAATGCTGCCATGCAATCATCTGACCCATAGGTGGCAGCCATCTCAAGCCAGAGGACGAGAGGACTCTAGCCGCCACGCATATAAAGGATTTATAATGAAAAACTTTGTTTTTACTGGTTATACTTGTTATAGTATATGTTGGAAAATGATTTCGCACGGTTAATGATGCAACTACTGGCACAGGACAACCGCAGCTCAAGTGTGAACGCCTTCACTATGAGAGGGGTCACCCTGCAGGGTTGAGTAGAGATCTCTATCCCACCCTGTATAGAGCAGTCAATGCGTGTTTAATACTGAGCACTACTCAGCGCGCACGGCGGCAAGAGCGCACTTTTTATGAATGGAATCGGTCATCATTGACGAATGTTGGGTCTTTTTAATTCCTTTATATTAAGTTCACTTGCTTGCTTGCTTAGGACCGTGCAAATCTTTCGGTCGTTTTTTAACCCACTTCCCGTGATCCAACCGAGCTGACATTTTGCACACAGACACGTTGTGCATGACAATTAATTTTCGTGAAACAATTTCTCCAAAATTTTACACTTTTTAGGACAAAAATATTATATTTAATTACCAATTGCTTAATGCTGGCAGACAATCATCTGACCCATAGGTGGCAGCCATCTCAAGCCAGAGGACGAGAGGACTCTAGCCGCCACGCATATAAAGGATTTAGAGTGAAAAACTTTGTTTTTACGGGTTTATTTTTTTAGATTTAAAGCTTTCGTGACTGCAGGGATTCATATACTTGGTTCTTTCGGTAAAGTCACGTAGAAGGGAAATAATAATAAAGTAATAAAACAATAACATTCTCACGACGTTTCGATTGCAACACAAGCAATCATCACCAGGTGTGAAAACCACAGCAATAAATTATTTTTAAAAGTGGCGGTAAAAAAAACCGCCACTTTTTTCAAAAAATTTCTTTTAAAAAATCCGCAACTTTTTCAAATTTTCTTGCTGTGGTTTTCACACCCGATTGCTTGTGTTGCAATCGAAACGTCGTGAGAATTTAACAGTTTTATTTGTATTATGTCCCTTCTATGTGACTTTACGAAAGAACCAAGAATAAATCGCAACACTTTATTTTTATACATCCACGGCCAATCCACTGCTGGATGAAGGCCTCCCCTCCAGACCATTGTAGTTCTTTGACCATATCCCACCACGGGTTGATGCTGGTCGGTGAAGGTCGCGGGCAACCAGCCCTGACATCGCTCCCCAGTGGAGTCGGTGTTAGCCCTGGACAGGAATTGAACTCGGGTGGGCCACTTCTCGTCACCCTCTTTGGCTGTTTACTCGACGACCCCAACATTCATATCCTTGATTCTTTCGGTAAAGTCACGTAGAAGGGAAATAATAAAAATTAAACTATTAAATTCTCACGACGTTTCGACTGCAACGCAAGCAATCGTCATCAGGTGTGAAAACCGCGGCAGGAACATTTGAAAAAAGTGGCGGGATTTTTGAAAATACATTTTTTTAAAGAAAATTTTAGAAAAAAGTGGCGGTTTTTGTTAACCGCCACTTTTTTTAAAAGAACATTTTAGAAAAAAGTGGCGGTTTTTTTAACCGCCAATTTTTTTTTTAGAAAAAAGAAATTTTAGAAAAAAGTGGCGGTTTTTTTTAACCGCCACTTTTTTTAAGGAATATTTTAGAAAAAAGTGGCGGTTTTTTTTAACCGCCAACTTTTTTTAAGGAAAATTTTAGAAAAAAGTGGCGGTTTTTTTAACCGTCACTTTGATGATTGCTCGTGTTGCAATCGAAATGTCGTGAGAATTTAATAGTTTAATATTTTTATTACTTTATTATTTCCCTACGTGACTTTACCGAAAGAACCAAGAATATAATGTTCAAACACTTTTACCTGTAATAGGGTTCGAATAATTGATGACAAAAAAATCATCACCGTTGGCCAAAGTTGCAGCAGGCGTCGGGGGAACCCACGACCTCCTGTATACCAGGCGAGGTAGTTAACATCTCCTAGCCACCGTGATGATGATGAGAGAGACACGCAAACTCCAAATACAGCAGCANGCGTCAGGGTCGGGATCGAACCCACGACCTCCTGCACACCGGGCGAGGTAGTTAACATCTAGCCACCAGCAGTGGACTGCCAACACGGCATGGGGCATCACTGCGGGTCTACAAAGGTACCTGGTTGGAGGATGTGGAGCTGAGTGGACTTGCCGATGAGCGGTACGGCGGTGTCAAGATCGGCCTCTGTGGAGGAGGCTCGTGAGGGACGCTCACAACAACGAGCGAGAGGCGGGCGGATAAAACGCGGCGAGTTGGCACAGCTGGTGGCGTCTGCAGCCATCTCGAGTCGGTCAACCCCATGGCACCTGCAGGGTTCTGTCCCGTGACCTCCTGTCAGCGAGCCTTCGACACTCCCCGTGGCCTAAGAGTGCACCTAGTCTGGCACCAACGCCGCGGGACGTCTGCTGTTGTTGTTGTTATGCCGCTTGTGTGGACTGTCCTACTGTACGTTGACTTCGATGGTTTTCCGTGGGGGAGGTGGGACCAGCGATGGACGAGTCCATGTTGGTGTCTGACAGGGGGCGAGGGAGCGCGACTTGGACAGACCAGTCCATGTTGGCAGTTGGTGTAGGGGGGGGGTTTGTTGTTCCCTGGGCCACGTGACCTCGTGGTGTGAATGCCCCTCCTCTCTCTCTCTGTCTCCACGTGACATGGGGAGGAGAGGGAGTTCAAGTTCATGTATTAGTACTCTTAGTTCTTTCGGTAAAGTCACGTAGGTAAAAAATGAAATTAATAAAATAAAACAATAAAAATCACGACGTTTCGGAGGCAACGTCGTGATTTTTATTGTTTTATTTTTATAATTTATTTTTTACCTACGTGACTTTACCGAAAGAACTAAGAGCATGAATCCTTGCAGTCACGAAAGCTTCAAATCTAGAATTCATGTATTAGGTATAGCCCTGTGAGCCATTCGGCTCTTGAATCGGGTGCAACCGCAACAAACAAAAACAAAACATGAACAAAAAAACATCTTAAGTGATATGTGACTAGTGCAAACAGAAAATCCAAGAAAAGACAGCAAAATATTGCAGAAAAAACACCGTACACCAACGCTGTGTGCAAAATCCCANTGGGATGCAAGTCAAACAACAACAACCACAAGACAACTTAGATTAAGGCCATCAGTCTAACTGTACTACAACAAACAAACATGGCAAACCAAAAAACTTTTCGAAAATCACCAAAATAAAGCCATTAAAGCAATGAAACGGTGATCATAGGAACTGTGACCGAATTTTCACAATAAACGACGGGAACGTGACAGCTGCAGCGACGAGGCTGTCCGCCTGTGGGTGGCTGCTGCAGCGCGCCAGCTGCTCTGCCCCCTCTGCCTGGAGAAGTCCTCCAAGCCCGTGGTCATCCTGCCCTGCCACCACTGTGCCGCAAGTGCGCCAACCGGTTCCAGCTGCCCGCACGCTCACCTGTACACTCGCCTGTACACTCGCCTGTACACTCGCCTGCACACTCACCTGTACACTCACCTGTACACTCACCTGTACTCTCACTTGCACGCTCACCTGCACGCTCACCTGCACACTCACCTGCACACTCACCTGTGCATTCACCTGTACATTCACCTGTACACTCGCCTGCACGCTCGTCCGCACGCTCACCTGTACACTCACCTGCACGCTCATCTGTACTCTCACTTGCACGCTCATCTGTACACTTGCCTCCACACTCACATGTACTCTCACCTGCACGCTCACTCACATGTACACTCACCTACACTCACTCGTACACTCACCTGCACGCTCACTCACATGTACACTCACTCGTACACTCACCTGCACGCTCACTCACATGGACACTCACTCACATGTACACTCGTACACTCACCTGTAGCTCACTCACATGTACACTCACCTACACTCACTCGTACTCACCTGCACGCTCACACACATGTACACTCACCTACACTCACCTACACTCACTCGTACTCACCTGCACGCTCACACACGTCCACTCGTCTGCAAGCTCATCTGCACACTCACCTGTATGCTCACTCACCTGTGACACATACCTGGTAATGGCTACGTTGTCATTGTGGTGGTTGTGATGAGTTTCGTTGTTTATTCTTTCCCCCCCACCCGAGTGTTGTCATTGTTGTTGTTTACCATTGTTGTTTTGGTGTTGTGGTGGCGGTGGTGCTGCCAGGGACCCCGCGGACGCGAGGACGTGGAGCACGAGGAGCAGCAGGAGCACGTGAACATCTCCCGCTCTTCACGAGGAGCGCATGAACATCTCCCGCTTCTCGTGAGGGATGGGCGTAAACATCTCCCGCTTCTCCACACACCTCCATGCACCTCCACACACATCCACACATCTTCTGATTCCATCACACACCTCACATCCCCTGACTCCAGCGCACACCTCCACACCGCTCCTCACCCCTCCACACACCTGATTCTATCCTCCACACAACAACCGCCATTCGTCACTAAGTGGCGGTGACGTCACCACGATGCTTGTACCAGGCCATGTGCACCTTGAGGCCACGTGAAGTGTCGAACGCCCGCTAGCAGGTCACGGGGCAGACCCAGGTGCCACGGGTCGACTGACTGAGATGAATGGCTGATGCACCACCTGTGCCCCCTACTGTGCCAACTTGATGTGCTTTAGCCACCCGGCGCTCCGCTCGTTGTGAGCGTCGCTCCTCCGCCCTCCGTTGTTGTTGGAGGGCGACTGCCTCCAACTGCCCAGTAGCATCCTTCACAAGCCTCCTCCACAGAGGCCGATCTTGACACCGCTGGTACCAGTCATCGGCAAGTCCACTCAGCTCCACATCCTCCTGTACCACGTCACTCCATCTCTTTTCTAGCCCGTGCCGCGCCCGTTTAGCCACCTCGATCCGGCCGAACAAAAGCTGTTTAGGCATGCGGTGGCTGGGCATGCGGGTTACATGGCCCAGCCAACGCAGCCTTGCCTGTTGGAGGAGCTCACCGATGGGACTTTGTCCAGATCTTTCGAGGATTTGTGAGCTTCTCACACAATCCAGCCTGGTTAAACCCAGATTGATCGTAAGCAGGCCAACCTAAATGTTCTAACCGGCGAAGATGCTCCATTAGGGGGGTCCACGTTTCGAAAGCGTAGAGAATGGAGGAAAATGACCGTGGCCGAGAAGACCTGAAGCTTCGTGCAGAGCGACAAACCAGGTAGCTTCCACACAGCATTACGCAACCGATGAAAAGATATTGCCGCTCGACTGATTGGGAGACCTCTGCTGTTAAACCGGAGCTGGTCATGAGCACACTGCCAGGTATGGAAACTCTCCACTCTCTCCACATCACAGATTGGGAGTTGTGGGGGTGGAGTGTCCGATGGTACAAAATACCCAGGCAGGTGCTTAGTTTTGGTGGGGCTGATGGTAAGGCCCCACCTCTTAGTGGCACGCTCGTTCAGCAGCAGCGTCAACTCCTCCTCTGAGTGAGCAGCGATTACCAGACATTGCACACATACGTGGTTGAGCAATAGGGAGCCATCCCTTCGCACCCGGGCACGTCAGCCTCCCATTATACTGTACCAAATGGAAATTCCTCCGGTACAGATTGAAGGCTTCACGATACGTGGTCAAAATAGATGTTAAATAATGTGGGAGCCAGAGGACATCCCTGTCCACCTCAGTGTACGGGAAGTAGTTTTACCCGGGCCCGCTCACCATCATGAAGGTCCTTAATGGCGTGGCAGGGGTCAACCCGAAAGCACGAAGAACAAGGCCCAGAGCCCAGCCTATGTGGCATAGGCCGACCTCAATAAAGCAGAGGTGGTCTTGTTGGAATTCCTCACCTCTGCTGTAGCAGACACAGAAAATATGGCATCTGTGCAGGACCGCCCTTTCCTGAACCGCAAAGCCTCCTCGTGAGCAAGGCGATGTTGAATAATCTGCCAGGACTTTCCCGCACCTTGAGGTGGTTTGTTACAGTCTGTGGACCTTCAGTACTTCCTCAAAGATGGCATCAGCAGCCCCACCTCCTCACTCACCTCACACCTCTCACTCACCTCACATCACCGTGGCGACGGATGGCGGTGAAAATAACACAAAGTAAAACTCAGAAAGCTTAAATCAAGTTTGACGAAGTAAAACGTTAATGAAGCCAGTTAACAAAAAAATAAGAACACTCGTAAACGTTTCCCCTCCTCGGTTTTATTTTAATTACCAGTCAAATAAATTGTACAAAGTGTCAGCCTTCAAATCTGCCGATAACCACCATCGCCATTATTACCATCATCCCCATCCCGAGGTCGACAGAAATTAATAAGGGGCCGTCCATAAATGACGTCACGCGATTTTGGAAGATTTTTGACCCCCCTTTGTCACACGGCGTCACAAAAAGTCAGACCCCCCTCAAAAATGACGTCACAAAGCTCTGCCCCCCCCCCCCCAAATAAAACATGCTTCAAATCGCTTTAAACTATTGTCATTGTAGTGCGTACTTAATGTGGCGCTGCACTCTGATGTTGAGGAGAATTATTAAAACATTTAATTATGTAGAACGTTTCTATATTTATTAAAGTTGCGCATTTTATGTGACGTCACATTTCTCAACCCCCCTCGTCACACATCGTCACAAATGTCTGACCCCCCCCCCCCCAGGTGCGTGATGTCATTTATGGACGGCCCTAATACTATTTGGTGAGGCTGGACCACATGAAAGACTGGATTGCATGGCTGGAATTTACACGCGGGAGACAGGAAGAAAAGCACGTGGCCAAGACCCGGTGGTTATTCTCAACCTTGTGTTGGTCACTGCTCTAACCCTCCCCTTGCCTGACCCAACATGAACAATGAACACCGTCGCGACATTTTAGCCGATTGTCAATTTTGCGAGATTTCTATCCCCCTAACTTGGCCGAGCAACTGCGAGCGCATTCAAGGAGAGGAATTGAGCGGACGCAATGTGTGTTCATGCTCGCTGGCCACCCCCTTGGAAACCGCACCGATGTCGATCGCTGATGTTTATGTCTCTTCTATCGTTCACGGTGACCATGTGGATCAAAGTAAAAAAAACATTTTATCGGAGTTATTTTTCTATGACCAAATTCGCACGTTGGGTTATTCGCCGATGACTCTCGCGTGCGATATCATTTCACACGTTTGTACATCACCTCGCGTACCTCCTGGTAAGAAGCACTGGATTAGAGGATGTGGTCAGATTATCGAAACGGCATTCGATGTCACAAGCACAGCAGAACCTCTCTTAAAGACGGCGATTTGTTCACACGAAACCGGTCGTTCAGCGATTTGGGTGTTAAGCGAGTACAGGAAATACACTTCGTTCCGATAGCATGGAAAGTTACCCCTATTTCACCCCAAAAAGTACTTTACAATGGATTGTAATACCTAAACACATTCAATGAAACACGGTTAATCAATGCATTAATATTTACTGTACCTACAACAACCCGTCGTTAACAGAGGAATGGTCGGTAAGTGAACACATTGGGCTCTATGGAGGCACTACACTACTTTACACTACACTATACACTAATCATTGGGTTCTATGGAGGCACTACACTACTTTACACTACACTACTATACACTACACTATACACTACTATACACTACACTATACACTATACACTACACTACACTACTATACACTACAGTACTATACACTACACTACTATTCACTACACTATACACTACTATACACTACACTATAATACACTACACTATACACTACACTATACACTACTATACACGACACTATACACTACACTATACACTACTACTCGACACTACTATACACTACACTATACNCTACTATACACTACACTACTACACTACACTACCATACACTACACTACTATACACTACACTATACACTACACAATGGGCTCTATGGAGGCATGTCGTTAAGTGATTAGTCGTGAACAGGGTGGTCGTTCAAGAAGGGCTCTACCGTCAATGGGGCTATGGGCACGACGCGCCACGGCCACCAAGGGATGACGGCCGACGGTCAACAATGATTACAGAGTGGCAGACCCGAGGAGACGGAGCGTGCGCGCGAGAGAGGGGACGTCGGTCCGCGGAGACGGAGCGACGAAATCGTCCCGTGTGCTGGTGCCGGGCGGATTTATTCCATCGGAGGAATCGCGTGGGATGCCGGGGAAGATTCGACGGGCCTTGATCCAGCGTGTGGATTGCCCGTGGCCGCGACGGTGATGGTGCTGAAGGCTGGACAACTCTGTAAGGTGTCAACGTTAAGCGCTTTTTTCTTTCCACTGCGGATACACTCTGCTGGTCCCCGCCCAGAGAAATGTGGAATTTCCACTGACGGATAAGGAGGCCTGCGCCAGGCTCGTTTGAAAGCGCGGGAGGAGACTGGATTGTTGTCAACTCCCCCTTCGTCGATCCACTGCTGATGAAGGCCTCTCCTGCCGTGTCGGCCGTGTCGGCGTCGTCCGAGCGACCGTACTTCACCGCGCTGGCGAAGGCGAATGGGGGGAGGCCCAGAACCGGTTCGGATATCCCACTGATATTAGCTGTGGCCGGGAATCGAACTCGGGGAGGCCAGGTTAGTAGGATAATAGCGCTGCGCCACCACTCCCACCAATATATGGTACGAATGCATTATATGTTCAGAGTATATACAGGAACAATAACCTTGCACAACAAGTTAAACATAACAACAGCCAGCGAGAGGAATGAGTACTTTGCCCGCTAAACATTGCGCTAATGGTACCATGGGTTACAGAGCGCCTGGATGGCACCACTGAGATCCTGGGCTCACAGAGGTAGGATGGAGCGTGGAGGGGAGTGGAGTGAGATGAGAGGGGAGAGGTAGGAGAGTGCGTGGAGGGGAGTAGAGTGAGATGAGAGGGGAGAGGTAGGAGAGTGCGTGGAGGGGAGTAGAGTGAGATGAGAGGGGAGAGGCAGGAGAGTTCGTGGAGGGGAGGAGAGCGAGATGGGAGGGGAGGAGCAGACAGGAGTGAGGTCCACAAAGGATCTTGAAGGCGGTAAGTCAAATCTTCAAATAGATCATGGTTGGATTGGGATCCAGTGGATGGATTGGATTGGGATCCAGTGGAGGGATCGGAGTATCGGGCGATCTTAAACTACAAGAACTTCCCAAGGAGTATTTCCTCCCATCTCGTGACACAACCCCAACAACCCATTTAGAGTATACTTGTAAATAAACGTTTAAAATCACATTAACAATCAATCGGAAAAAAAATCCATTACGATCCTGTGCGTCACCTTATGCGGACTCTCCGACGAGCAGGGGAGTAATGCTCCACATTCAATAAAAACGCCGCCAATCCAGTGAGGTCAGCGAGCCACGTACAAAAAATATAAACTGTTGCAGCACGATGTCCGACGTTTTGCTCCACGAGGCTAGGAACCTTCTAGGGGAACCGAATCCGAACACTCATGGGAGAGGCAAAATAGCAAAGCCGAGTTAAGGCAGCTAGTCGTAGCCAAGGCCGCTAGGCCGAGTCAAGGCAGCCATGCCTAGCCAACACAGCCAGGCCGAGCCAAGGCATCGAAGCCTGGTCAAGGCAGCCAAGGTTACGCTGAGAACAAGAACAATTACAACAAGCTGTTAAAAATATGATACGCCTACGGTGCTTAACATTTGACCGGTTGTGCAGCCGGTAGATTTCACACAATTCGGCCAGTTTGCACAGGGGTAGTGATTGTATTACGGTTAACAGCCACCATCCGCACCCGGTGTTTAAAAACTTGGCTCCAAATGCCTCTGTGGCGTCACCGTTTCGCTGTGGCGTCATCGCTCGCCGTGACGTCATCGCTCGCCGTGACGTCATCGCTCGCCGTGACGTCGCCGTTCGCTGTGACGTCATTGTTCGCTGCAAGGGTCTGCACGTTTACTGGGCCGCTCCCCCCCCCCCCCCCGGTTTTGGTTTCACGGCTCGCGATGACCTACGCTGGACACCAGCATTCTTCATTGCAAGGCCACTAGCGCCCGCCCCTCCCCCTGGACAATACCCCTCATCACAGAGGTCGCAACCGGGTACCCGATACCCGTACCCTACCCGATACCCGGTACCCGTTTGCGACCCTGGTGCGGCCGGGTACGGGTAAGGAATCAAAACCCGTTTGCGACCTCTGCCTCATCATCATCATCGTGCTGCTGTCAAACACCCAGTGGGTTTCATGTGTGGCGGCCCTCACACACACACACACCGATGATGTCTTACCGGCGAAAGTCCCCCCCCTCTGAAAATCAGTGAAGGGGGTCCCCCGCACCTCCGATTAGCACGTTTGTCTACGTTCGGTGCGAATCGAAGTCCTACAGCAGACCTTCACGCACACGAGGGTCACTGGACAAAAAACTGAAGCGCAAAACGGCTATAAAAACAACGCCGTGACACTCCTCCAACTGGTGTTGGGGAGAGAAAATGGGTGCGAGGCCACCGTGTGTGGTGTGTGTATGAAGGAAGTTGGGTTAGTCAACATCTATGGAGATATTACAGTGGAGGGCAGCTAATTGGTCCGGGCAGAGACACATGCCGGTCAGTCGGATACGTGACGTTGTACCGTACACGTGTTTGTTTTCTATCGCCCCCCCTCCCCTCCAACGTTTAAACAAATAAGAACACTAAAATGGCCCTTCTTAAATTTTCGTGGTTAAATCCGCATGTGCTTCGGCGTGGCTTTCATTGGTGCGGCTGTGACTGCCGCCGCCGTCGCCACCATCGGCACCACCCTTGATACGGTACTCGCCAGGCTCCGCGTAATCCTTGCCCCGGTTGCCCTGGAGCCTTCGCATCGGCGGGGACGCTGCACCACCCCGCCGCCGCCGCCGCCATCATCGTCTTTGGACCGCTGGCTCATCGTGCGCACCTTGGTGTACATCGCCTCGATCTGCAAACGAGCGAGTGGGGGTGGGGGGGGGTCAGCGAATCTGGGGCGCCGTGGTGGCTGGGAGATGTTGACAACCTCGCCTGGTTCGCAAGGAGGTCGTGGGTTCGATTCCAACCAGAGGTCACAACCGCGTACCCGATACCCGTACCCTACCCGATACCCAGCTACCCGTACCCGGCCGGGTACGGGTACCCGTTTGCGACCCTGGTGCGGCCGGGTACGGGTAGGCCGTGAGTCACTGGGAGTAACTGTTTGTCACTCATTTCCCAACATCTCGTCTCTACTCACAATTCAAGTTCCTAGAATCAACCCACCCGCGCCTGCAACATGGCTTCATCCCAGAGGTCGCAATTGGGTATCCGATACCCTACCTAATACCNGTTACCCGTACCCGGCCGGGTATCGGGTAGGGTACGGGTAACCCGTACCCGTACCCGGCCGTTTGCGACCCTGGTGCGGCCGGGTACGGGTAAGGAATCAAAACCCGTTTGCGATCTCTGCCAACCCTGACACCTGCTGTATATTTGGCGTTTGCATGCGTGTCTCTCTCCCTCTCCCCCTGCTCGCGTGCATTTTTGTCGGGATCCTCTGGGTTTTTCACCTCCACATTTATGAATCGACGTCGCGCGTTTCAGAGTATTTAGCTGCTGCGATAGATTTCACGCGATGATGAGAAGCCACTTTCGTTGAGTTGTCATTCCTGACGGCCACGTAGCTTCTGAAAAGGAGCTACGCAGTTCAGCGGGGCCTTATCTGGTCAAATAAAAATTGTTTCGTAAACGGGGAAAATCCGGTTCGCGATTGCTTTTCTCTTGGGTTGGGTCACCGCGTGAAAATGTTATGTCATAAAACCCTCCCTCCACCCGACACGGCTGACTTTTATTTATTCATATTTAATATTTATTTTCATTGAGGCAATGCGCGGGCCCGTGACATCACGTAGTGACGCACGCGTACACACCGTCAACATCAGCCAAAAAGCAGGGGTAGAAAAGTTGGGCGACAGGGCCCATTTTAATAAACGCGTCGGGAGTGAGTGGGCGAGTGCCCAAATGTATTATTAGTGCTGTAGCAGGAGCAGCAGCAGCACCACCGGTGGACGTTTGAAGTTTGTCGTTGTTGACGGAGGGCGACCTCGCAACGTTTTGAACGCGCGACGACGTTTCGCTGGAGGTTAAAATCCAGCGTCGTCGGCACGAGTTCAAGGGTCAAATGAACGCTCGACTCGACTCGCAGGAGATTTGAAAATCCGGCTTCCTTACCGCGCGCGATGCACCACAACGTAATGGAGGCCAGCCGATTTCCACCGATCGCTCAATAGATTCACCCAATTGCACTAACCTAACCTGACGTTACAAATCGGATCAGTACTTCGTCGTACAGACCCACAGAGGTGCGTCAACTTACATGGAGACCCATAGAGATAGGTAGAGACTTTCGATTTAAAGCTTTCGTGACTGCAGGGATTCATCTTCTTGGTTCTTTTGGTAAAGTCACGTAGAAGGGAAATAATAAAATACAATTCTCACGACGTTTCGGCCACAACGCAAGCAGCCGTCCTCAGGTGAAGAACAGGGCTGTCGGGGGTCAATTGTGTCTTCCGACAGCCCTGTTCTTCACCTGAGGACGGCTGCTTGCATTGTGGCCGAAACGTCGTGAGAATTATTTTATTATGTTTTATTTGTATTATTTTATTATTTCCCTTCTACGTGACTTTACCGAAAGAACCAAGAAGATACGTAGAAACTGTGCCCATAGAGACACACTGAGATAGAGACTCAGAGAGATATGTAGAGACTTGTACAGATACACATTAATGTGACACACAGCAGTGCAAGTGGCCAGCAACAATAAAACCAACCCCGTATAATACACCACTTTAGTCAGCACTTCCTCAATGGAGGAGGAACAGCATGTATGGAAACTTCTTTCGCGCGTAGACCAAACACCTATAAGGTGCGCGGGAAGGATAAACTACACGCAAGAAGCATATTCTTGCTTCTTTCGGTAAAGTCATGTAGGTAAAAAATAAANTAAATAAAAATAAAATAAAACAAAGATCATCACAGGTGTGACCACAGAAAAATGTTTTCTTGATTTTGTTTTTTTTTTTACTATTTTATTATTTCCCCTCCGTGACTTTACCGAAAGAACCAAGAATAGGAATCCCTGCAGTCACGAAAGCTTTGAATCGAAACACAAAGAGCAGTTCTAAAGAAATGAGTTTGTCAATATAGATGATGATGATGATTTAAACTTCATGGATCCAGTGGCTACCTAATCACAGAAGGAAGGGCGTTCCAGACGGCCGCAGAAGCGAGGTTGAACGCGCTCGATGCGGTGAAAAGGACAAGAACTCTCTCTTTCTCTAATAGGGGTTTTCCCCTTTTTTCTGGCAACAAAACTGACACCTTTTGCAAGGAATCATGCTTACATTAACCACAATACTTGCAGTCAAATGCAAACAAAAAACAATACTCTGATAATTTATTCATTGTCTTTGAAACTGATTGGTCCACACCAGAGACAGCTTTCTTTAGAGCCTTGTCTCATTTGGTGTTCGACCAGATGACGCCAAAAGGCGCACTCTCTTTCTCGTGAAGTCCTCTCATCATGGCAGCAGACGTTAGCGTGGAGTTTTTCATTCTTCAGGACTGCCTTTTGTGTTTAGTTTGGCGTCCTTCTCCCGCACCTCGGCTTAGCGTGGTTGGTTACGTACAGTGCAAAACAACTTCAACGTGCATACACTATACACTACAATACACACTACACTATATACACCAAAGAGACAAAGATCCCCCGTATAGCCTTAACAGACTGTTGGGGCAAGTGCTGTTAGCGAGCACCGAAAAGGCCGCACGGCACACGAGGGGGTGGGTGGCAACACCACGCCCGGCTGCCTTTGTCTCCCCAGTGGCGATTTTTACACATCGCACAGGTAGTCATTTGAGGCTGAGTCGACCTAGGGGAGGCCCAGGACCGGTTCAGATAATCGCCACCGTGAGCGGGAATCGAACTCGGGTCGCCAGGTTTGTAGCGCAGCGCGCTAACCACTTCACTACCGCTCCCCACTACACCGTACACTACGATACACACTACATTATACACTACACTGCTATACACTACACCACTATACTAATTTGAAAATTATTTTTAAATCCTTTATATTAAGTTCACTTGCTTGCGCGCTTACGACCGTGCAAATCTTTCGGTCGTTTTTAACCCACTTCCCGTGATCCAATCGAGCTGACATTTTGCACACAGACTGTTGTGTGTGACAATTCATTTTCGTGAAAAAAAATTCCCAAATTTTACACTTTTTAGGAAAATTTTTATTATATTTAATTACCAATTGCTTAATACTGGCAGACAATCATCTGACCCATAGGTGGCAGCCATCTCAAGCCAGAGGACGAAAGGACTCTAGCCGCCACGCATATAAAGGATTTACAGTGAAAAACTTTGTTTTTACGGGTTATTTTTTTAAGGTTAGAACTGCCTTTTGTGTTTGGTTTGTTGTCTTTCCCCCGCACCTGCGATAGCACGGTTGGCTGCCAAAGGTGCAAAACAAGTTCACTCGTGCATCCTGAACCGCATTGCTGATGCAATCTTGCGCAAGAATAGAATGTAACAAAATTTTTTTTTAAACGACTCATTAACACCGTGTAGCTTCGAGGCAAAATATACAGCAGGTGACGTTTCGGGATATGGTCCTACTCCATCGCACGCAACTATACGACACAAGTGGAGGGCTGAGCGATTGACCATGGAGGCCGTGATGACGATTGCATTTTTTTCTTTAACGATTCAAGTTTTTTAATAAAAAAATTGCCATTTCAACAGTTGAGTGTGAGTAGCTCTTGCGTAACAAGACGAACCAGACCGGTCACAGATGGGGTCTCGGAGATAAATCATGAGCTTGGAATTTTGAGCATGTACGTACGTTGAATTTCTTTCGCACCGTACGTAGCTGACCGTGCCAATCGGAGGTGTGCGGGGAATGCCAAAAACGATAACACAACAACAACAATCAAGCTTTCGTGACTGCAGGGATTCATTTTCTTGGTTCTTTCGGTAAAGTCACGTAGAAGGGAAATAATAAAATAATAAAAATAAACATAATAAAATACAATTCTCACGACGTTTCGGCCACAACGCAAGCAGCCATCCTCAGGTGAAGAACAGGTCTGTCGGAATGACAGCGTCTCATTCAGCGTCTCATTCAGACGCTGTCTTTCCGACAACCTGTTCTTCACCTAAGGACGGCTGCTTGCGTTGTGGCCGAAACGTCGTGAGAATTGTATTTTATTATGTTTTATTTTTAGTATTTTATTATTTCCCTTCTATGTGGCTTTACCGAAAGAACCAAGGAGTATCTTCTTGGTTCTTTCAGCGTCCGAATGTCTTTCCGACAGCCCTGTTCTTCACCTAAGGACGGCTGCTTGCGTTGTGGCCGAAACGTCCTGAGAATTTAATTTAATCATGTTTTATTTTTATTATTTTATTATTTCCCTTCTACGTGACTTTACCGAAAGAACCAAGAAAACAACAATCAGTTCTCAAGACACGCGTGCTCTCATCTAGCGCCTATCAAGGCGCGGCACAGAACCCGCCGCGTGAAACCCCTGAACCTTCGCACCGACACCACCGCAGCCGTCAAAAAGAGTGCAGTACTGACCTCTTCGGGGTCAGAAACGGGTCCTGTTCCACCGTGCGGTAGTTCACCTCGTCCGTCACCTCCTGCAACGCGCACGCGACAATCGCATCGGGAGGTGAGGACGAGCGTCTAGGGGTTGGGCACGCAAAGTGACGCTTGTTTAAACCCCCCAGAGAAGGGGTGGGCTGACACGGTTCACAGGACGGCGTGCGCCAGAGTGGACTTGCCGATGATCGGTACCGGCAGTGTCAAGCTCGGCCTCAGTGGAGGAGGCTCGTGAAGGACGCTGCTGCTGCTGGGCAGTTGGAGGCAATCGCCCTCCAACAACAACGAGGGCGGAGAGGAGCGATGCTCGCAACAACGAGCAGAGCGCCGGGGCGGATAAAACGCAGCGAGTTGCCGCAGCAGGGAGTACAGGCGGTGAAGCTGCCAGTCATCTCGTTGAGTCGAGCCATGGCATCCGAGTCTCTCCCATGACCTCCTGCCAGCAGTGCGCCTTCAACGCTTCACGTGGCTTTACAACTGACCCAGCCTGGTGTGAATACTGTCGCGATGTCACCAGTCGGCGGCGAACGACCACCCTCCCCGCCACTTCCCCCCCCGTCACCCCCGTCACCCCCACCACCCCCCACCACCCCCCACCACTACTCCACCCCCCACGCCACGATGAAGCCACCGCAGCCCGTGTGAGTGTGGGATGTCGCTACCGTGTGGTGGCGTTTCGGTGTCTCCGCCACGGCCAAATGCGATCCCCGCCGAGATGACATCTACAACATCGACAATATCAACAACATCAACATCAACAACATCAACAACATCAACATCACAACATCGACAACATCGACAACATCAACAACAACGACAACATCAACAACGACAACATCAACAACACACAACATCAACAACNACAACATCAACAACATCAACAACATCAACAACAACAACAAAACAACATCAACAATATACAACATCAACAACATCAAGAACAGCAACAACATCAACATCGACAACATCAACAACATCAACAACATCAACAATATCAACAACAACATCAACAACATCAACAACAAAAACATCAACAACATCAACAATATCAACATCAACAACATCAACAACATCAACAACATCAACATCAACAACAACAACAACAACAACGACGACGGGAGCGCCCAGCGATGGACCAGCAAAGCGCCAGCGATGTTGCGACGTTGACTACCTCGCCCGGTGTGCAGGAGTCTTCGTGTTCTCCCGGCGGTCGCGTGGATTCTTCTCCGGCTCCTCCGGCTTTACCCTCCTCCTGGTAAACGGGGGTCATAGCAAAAGATAACAAATAGATATCGTTACTCGTCAGCTCGTTAGATGAAACATGAACACAGCCGGTTCAGCGCGTAGACATGCACTAGACGCCGGGCGTTTTTTGTATTTGGCCACGAAAAATGTTCACGCGGTGATAAGCCACTTTCGTTGAGCCGTCATGATTTGTGATAGCCAGGCCGCTTGTGAAAGATAAAATGAAAATGCTTTAGCGTTAGCACAAATTGGGGGTGGTGGGGTGGTGGGGGTGAGGGGGTTCTTTGCCCGACCCCTCACCCCCCATCACCACCACCGCCGCCACCAGCACGAGGCAGCACCTGTGAGTAGCTGGATCCCGCACGCACGGTGAACCGGTGCAGGAAGTCGGAGGCAGTTCCACCCTGGGGACACGGAGACACAGGGACATGGGGACACGGAGACACGGGGACACGGAGACACAGGGACACGGGGACACGGGGACACGAGGACACGGGGACATGGGGACATGGGGACACGGGGACATGGGACACGGGGACACGGGACACGGGACACGGGGACACGGGACACNGGGACATGGGACATGGGGACACGGGGACATGGGGACACGGGGACACGGGACACGGGACACGGGACACGGGGACACGAAGGACACGGGACACGGGGACACNAGGACACGGGGACACGGGGACATGGGACATGGGGACACGGGGACACGGGGACACGGGGACACGGGGACACGGGACACAGGGACATGGAGACACGGGGACACGAGGACACGGGGACATGGGACATGGGGACACGGGACATGGGGACACGGAGACACGGGACATGGGACACGGGGACACGAGGACACGGGACATGGGACACAGGGACACGGGGACACGGGACACGGAGACACAGGGACATGGAGACACGGGGACAGGGGGACACGGGGACACGGGGACACGGAGACACGGGGACACAGAGACACGGGGACACGGGGACACGAGGACACGGGGACATGGGACACGGGGACAGGGGGACACGGGGACACGGGACACGGAGACACGGGGACACGGGGACACGGGNACACGGGGACACGGGACACGGGACACGGAACACGGGGACACGGAGACACGGGGACACGGGGACACAGGGACACGGGGACACGGGACACGGGGATACAGATACACGGGGACGCGGGAACACAGGGACACGGGGGCACGGAAACACGGGACACGGGGACATGGGGACATGGGGATACTACGGGCATACGGGGACGCAGAGATGTGGGGACACGGAGATACGGTGGCATGGGGACACAGGGACACGGAGACGCTGATGTGTGGACATCGAGACACAGGGACACGCTGTCACGGGGTCACGGGGACACAGGCATGGACATGCAGGGTCACAGAGACACGGGTCACAGAGACACGGGGTCACAGAGACACGAGGTCACCCGTCTCTGTTCGTCTATCTGCGCGTGTGTGTGTGTTTGTCTCTCTCACTAACAACACTTGCCCCGACAGTCTGTTGAAGGCTATATGGGGATCTTTGTCTTTGTTCGTCTCTCTACTCACAGTGGCTTCTTTGCTCTTCCCGTTTGGAGTGCCGACGCCGCTTTCATATCCACCGCCACCTTTTTGCTGCTGCCGCCACGCCACACCACCGCCAACGCCACCACCAACGCCACCACCAACGCCACCACCAACTCCGTCATCCCAGGATCGCCCTCCTCCGTGACAGCATCGTACATCGATTCTTCGGCAACTTCCTCGTACAGCTGCTCATCAGCTGCACCGACGCTCGGCTGCCCAGTGGCACTGTTCGCCGACGGCAGTGGCAATGCTGCCGACGGCGGTGACTGGCGAACCAGCGTACTGCTCTGCTTCTTGCTCCCGGTGCTGCACGCACGCACGCACGCACGCAGACACACGCAGACGCACACGCAGACACACGCACAGACACACACAGACACACACGCAGACACACACGCACGCAAACACAAGCAGACATGCACGCACGCAGACACACAGACACACGCACGCAAACACACGCACGCACACACGCACGCNAACACACAGACACACACACGCACGCAAACACACGCAGACATGCAGACACACGCACGCACACACGCACGCAAACACACGCACGCAGACACACACGCAGACACACGCACGTACGCAAACACACGTACGCAGACAAACACGCAGACACACACACGCACGCAAACACACGCAGACATGCAGACACACGCACGCACGCACACACACACGCAGACACACGCAGACGCGCACAAAAGACAAAGATCCCCAAAAGGCTTCAAGAGACCGTAGGGCAAGGGATGTTAGCGAGCAGCACCCATGAAGGCCGGCACGGCGCACGACAGGGCGGTGTGGCCAGAACCACCATGCTCGGTGCTGATACTGTTCACACACCGCACCAGGTGCTTTCTCAACCCAAGGGAGGCCCAGGACCGGTTCAGATAATCGTCAATGACATTGGCCGTGAGCGGGTATGGAACTCGGCCCGCCGGGTTCGTAGCGCGGCGCGATAACCGCTGCACTGCCGCTCCCCACCGTGCCCCACCACTGCGCACAAAGACAAAGATCCCCTGTATAGCCTTCAAGAGATCGACGGGGCAAGTGCTGTTAGCGCTTGCCCCCGTCACATGACGGGGCGGGTGCGGCCAGCACCACGCAGTGCCCGGGCCGGTGTCGACGTTTTAAACACCGCAGCAGGTCCCCATTGCATTTAAGGCTGAGCTGACCTAGGGGACGCCCAGGGACAGGCATGGCTGGCGTCATCGTGTTTGGTCCCGGCCGCTTTGCTTCTCCGAGTCCCAGGGTCTCCCAGCAACAACGGGGAGGGGGGGGGGGGGGGCGGTTACTTTTCCGTTCAACGATGCTGTTTGTGACTGGCCGCTGGGCCCTTTTGGGCCTCATGGGGACCCGTCGCTCACTCGCTCACCCACCGGTCCCTCTCTGCGAGGAGCTTCCGTCTTCTCTGTCTGGCTGCTGCTGCTGCTGATGCTTCTGCTGCTGCTGCTGCGGCTGCTGCTGCTGCTGACGATGCTTCTGCTGCTGCTGCTGCTGCGGCTGCTGCCGATTCTCATGAACCGTGCCGTTCTTTGCCGGCCTCAGCTGCGGTGCCTATTACAGACATGAGAGATTGTTGATGGTGATGATGGTGGCAATGATGGTGGTGGTGGTGGTGATGATGATGCTGTTGATGATGATGATCAATGCTGCGGCTAAGGATGATGATTAAGATGAAGCAGCTGCTGATGATGATGAAGAAGCTGAGATGACACTGCTGCTGATGATGATGCAGAAAATGATGGAAGCTGCTGCTGCTGCTGATGATAATAATTAAGATGATTATGTTCAAACAGCAATACGGCGGTGGGGGTACCCACGTAACTTTGACAGTTTTGAAACAAGTTGTGGAAATTCCACATTCTTATGGCAGGAGGCAACCCATGACATGCTGGGCGGATCGTTACATCACATGATTGAGAGAGGCGGCAGCGGTGGCTTTAGAGAAGGCCCTCATCCAGCAGTGGATCGACCATGGCTGCTGATGATGTTGAGGAACAAGAAAATAATAAGTGGCCGACGACGACGATGATGGTGGTGGTGGTGGTAAGTGTGTACACACTGCATCTCCGTACCTTCAGGCTGATCCGGTCCGAATTGCCATCATTGTCCCTGCGCGAGACGGAGGTGGGACACACGCACGCATCTCACAAGCGGGTTCGTTGCGCAGCGCACGAACCGCTGCACTACAACTCCCCACACATACACGTACAAACACGTACAAATACGTACACATATATACAAATATTGACATGAATACAAGTACATACACGTACATACACACACATACATACACATGTACATACACGTATGTACATACACGTAAAGGAAGGCCGTTCTATCACGCCAATCTCGTAACTTTTTTTAGGACGCTGTCTTTCTGACAGCTCTGTTTCTTCACCGGAAGACGGCTGCTTGCGTTGTGGCCGAAACGTCGTGAGAATTTTTATTTTATTATGTTTATTTTTGTTATTTTATTATTTCCCTTCTACGTGACTTTAGCGAAAGAACCAAGAATATATTCTCGTTACTGTCATATTCTTAGGTTTTTTCGGTAAAGTCACGTAGGTAAAAAAGATTTAATTAATAAAACTAAAATAAAAATAAAATAAAAATCACGACGTTAATTTTATTAATTTAATTTTTTACCTACGTGACTTTACCGAAAAAACCTAAGAATATGAATGCTTGCAGTCACGAAAGCTTCAAATCTAGGATTCACGTTCCACCCAAATTTATGTTTCCGGGCCGCTGTGTCGACTGCAGCGACAGCTCCACTGGATGCGATGTGCCCATCGCGGAAATTACGTTACAGGGTGACTCACCGAACCGGAGTCCTCATCTCCCTCGTGTAAAAGTAAATGAATACATAAAAAAAAAATTTACACATCCCATCGGAGTGTGTATGCACGATGCTAATGATTTTGTGTTGTGTATTGTGTTGTGGGGGTTTGCGTAGAACTGGGACCAATGTCCAACACGGAGCAAGGGCCCTTCCCAAATGCATCTGGGCAGTTCACCAGCTTTGAGTCAAGCGAGTCTGACTTCTGATGAGACACTGAATGTTGAAAACAGTCCAGAGCAGTGGTCGCAACCGGGTACCCGATACCCGTACCCTACCCGATACCCAGCTACCCGTACCCGGCCGGGTACGCCGGGTACGGGTACTCCTTTGCGACTCTGGTGTGGCCGGGTACGGGTAGGCCGTGAGTCACTGGTGAGTAACTGTTTGTCACTCATTTCCCAACATCTTGTCTCTTCTCACAATTCAAGTTCCTAGAATCAACCCACCCGCGCCTGCAACATGGCTTCATCCCAGAGGTCGCAATCAGGTACCCGATACCCGTACCCGGCCTGGTACGGGTAGGGTACGGGTACGGCCGGGTACGGGTACCCGTTTGCGACCCTGGTGCGGCCGGGTACGGGTAAGGAATAAAACCCATTTGCGACCTCTGTCCAGAGTTTTTCTTGCATTGAACAATTCTGCTGAAATGATGCACTCCCACAAGGAAGGGCGTGTGTGTGTGTGTCTGATGGAATGTGTGAAGATAAATTAATTGTTTTTTTTTTACGTGAAGGAACTGCAATGGAATGGAGGTGATCGGCTCACGATTTTGTTTACCGATGAGCTCCCCATGGCGCGAATGACGACATGGGCTGAAATCAAATCTGTTCCGTATTTAAGTCGCAGTGCCACCAACAGCATCTCTCTCTCCCACACTCGCCCACAGAAACACTCGCCCGCAGAAACACTCGCCTGCAAAACCACTCACTCAGCCCACACCCACAGAACCACTCGCCTGCAAAACCACTCACTCATCCACACCCACAGAACCACTCGCCTGCAAAACCACTCACTCAGTCCACACCCACAGAAACACTCGCCTGCAAAACCACTCACTCAGCCCACACCCACAGAAACACTCGCCTGAAAAACACTCACCTGCAAAACCACTCACTCCACACCCACAGAACACTCGCCTGCAAAACCACTCACCAGCACACCCACAGAAACCTCGCCCACAGAAACACTCGCCTGCAAAACCACTCAGCCCACACCCACAGAAACACTCGCCTGCAGAAACACTCACGCAGCCCACACCCACTGCACCACTCGCCCACTGCACCGCTCACCTGCAGATGCATGTAAACAGCACCACCCGAGGAAGCGCTCCCAGCAGCGCCACCACCATCACCACCCACTGAACTGGTCTCCTCCAACTGCGAGGGGCACGGGCGCCATGGTGGAGCACGTGGAGGAACCGGTCCCCGGTGCTCGCTGCTCGCGTCACGCGGGAGACCTGCGGGGGACGTCGGGGGAGGGGAGGAGAGGGAGGGAGAGATGAGGTGAGGGAGGGATGGAGGAGAGGGAGGGAGAGGGAGGGGGGGAGGAGGGGGGGGGGAGGGAGGGAGGGAGGGAGGGGGGAGGAGAGGGGGAGAGGGAGGGAGGGAGGGAGGGAGGGGGGGAGGGAGGGAGGGAGAGGGAGGGGGGAGGAGGGGGAGGGAGGGAGGGAGGAGGGGGGAGGGGGGGAGGGGGGGAGGAGGGGGAGGGAGGGAGGGAGGGAGGGAGGGGGGAGGAGGGGNAGGAGAGGGAGGGAGGGAGGGGGGGAGGAGAGGGAGGGGGAGGGAGGGATGGAGGGAGGGGGGNAGGAGAGGGGGAGGAAGGGAGGAGGGGGAGGAGGGGAGGGAGGGGGGGAGGGGGGAGGAGAGGGAGGAGGGAGGAGAGGGAGGGAGGAGGGAGGAGGGGGAGGGAGGGAGGGAGGGAGGAGGAGAGGGAGGGAGGGAGGGAGGGAGGGGGGGGCGGAGGGGAGGGAGGGAGGNAGGGAGGGAGGAGGGAGGGAGGNAGGAGGGGAGGGAGGGAGGGAGGGAGGGAGGAGGGGGGAGGGAGGGAGGGAGGAGGAGAGGGAGGGAGGGAGGGAGGGAGGAGGGGGGGAGGGAGGGAGGGAGGGAGGAGGAGGGGGAGGGAGGGAGGGGAGGATGAGGGAGGAAGGAGGAGGGAGAGGAGGTGGAGGAGGGAGTAGGAGAGGAGGGAGAGTAAGGAAGGTAATAAAGGGAGGGNNAGCATGAGGAGGGGAGGTGGATGAGCAGGAGGAGGGGTAGGAGGGGAGTAGAAGGGAGGTGGAATCAAGGAAGAGGTGGCAAGCAGAGGTTGGGAGCGCAAGAGGAGGAAGAGGATGTGAGGAGAGGAGGTGGTGCAGAGGGAGTGGGAAGAGGAGGCCCAGGAGGGACTACGTTCGCTGCCCATCGTGTTGTCGGCTCGTACGCGCGCGTTGCCGTGTCGGCACGATGTCCGACGTTTCGCGGCACCTGCTCAGAGAGCTTCTTCAGGAATCGCGAATTTGAGTTGGGGCCACGCTGCCGCTCCGGGTTTGTTGCCCGTGCCGTGCGAGTATACGGCGGTCGCGTTTGTAAGAGCGAGCGAGCGAGCGACAACAAAACGACGACAACGACAGGCGACGAATGTCCTCGGTCGATTCGTCGAGCCGATCGCTGCAGCTCGTGGCGTGTGAGACGGAGGCAGTAGAGAGAGAGAGACACGTAGAGACACGGAGACACGCCAATACCAATACCCGCCATTCGCCCTTAAGTGACGGTTCAAGTTCAAGTTCATGTATTAGGTATAGCCCTGTGAGCCATTCGGCTCTTGAATCGGTGCAACCGCAACAAACAAAAAAAAANCATGAACAAAAAACATCTTAAAGTGAATATGTGACTAAGTGCAAACAGAAAATAAAAAAAAACAGCAAAAATTGCAGAAAAACACCGTACACCAACGCTGTGTGCAAAAATCCCAGTGGGATGCAAGTCAAACAACAACAACAACAACCATAGACAACTTAGATTAAGGCCATCAGTCTAATCTGTACTACAACAAACAAACATGGCTAAACCAAAAAACTTTTCGAAATCACCAAAATAAAGCCATGAAAGCAATGACGGTGACGACTGTGCCAGGCCAGGTGCACTTTGAGAGAAGTGCAGATGCAATTTTTTATTTTTTATTTTACCAGGGTAAGGCCCCACTGAGGTATGTGGCTCTTGTTTAAAGAAGCGACCACCTGGCTTAGCAGGCTATCACAAACGACATGCTCAAGGAAGTGGAATGATCATCGCACACANGACAAAGATCCCCGTATAGTCTTAAAGGCTGTCGGGGCAAGTGCTGTTAGCGAGCACCTATGAAGGCCGCCTTTGTCCCCCAGTGGCGATGTTTACACACCGCACCGGTACTCATTTGAGGCCGAGTTGACCTAGGGAGGCCCAAGACCGGTTCAATCATCTTCACCGGTGTTGGCCGTGAGCGGAAATCGAACTTTGGTCGCTGTGTTCACAGCGCAGCGTGCTAACTGCTATACAAAAAAGAAGATCCCCCGTATAGCCTTAACAGACTGTAGGGCAAGTGCTGTTAGCGAGCACCTATGAAGCCCGGAACGGCACGAGGGGTGGGTGGCCAGCACCACGCCCGACCGCCTTTGTCTCCCAGTGGCGATGTTTACATACCGCACCAGGTACTCATTTAAGGCTGAGTCGACTTAGGGAGGCCCAGGACCGGTTCAGATAATCGTCACTGGTGTTAGCCGTGGCGGGAATCGAACCCGGGTCGCCAGGTTCATAGCGCAGCGCGCTAACCGCTGCACCACCGCTTGCAACACCGCCGTGCAACGCCCAATGTTTGAATTCCACGGTGAGACGGGTCAGGATAACAATGAGGCTTGGGGCCGCAGGAATTCGACCTATGCGCGGTAGCTGGTGGGTCGGGGGGGGGTCAGTCTCGGCGACCCACGCAGGCCACCTTAAATTCAAGCGGGGTCCTCGATCGGTGGCGAGTTTCAATGGCGGGTCTCTTGCCGGTCAACATTGACCTGCGTGGAGACCCCCAAAAGGTGCTCGCCACAAATGAACCACGGTTACCGCAACAGCTCGTCGTCTCGTCGAGGAGCAGAAACCATCATCGCGCAAACTCCGGGGTCATCCTCGCAGCAGCAACAGCGGCTTTTGCCTGCTAACCATCGAATAAGTAATATAAAAAAAAGTAAAAACACGCTTAATGAAATGTACTAGTAATGAAGAACTCCACGACTCCAGGAAGTGGTCCCGAGGCTTGCCATAACGTAAGGGCCGTGATTACAGCAACGTCAGTTGAGCGTGGACAGTGAGTCCCAACCCGAACATACATAATAAAAAGAATGTTTAAAATATTTGATATTTTTTTTATGATAGAATATAGTATTGTCTCAGTATGACATAAGTACACCAAGTTTGTAGTCGATACCACATTGGGAAGTGGGTTAAAATTGAGTTACAAGATTTGAGGATACAACAACAGATGAGTTAAATTAAAGCAGTTACCGCATCGCACACTTTCAGATGCGCTTCTGCGGCCGTCTGGAACGCTCTTCCTTCTGATATTAGGAAGCACCGGAGCTCTGCACTTTTAAATCATCTCGATTGACAAACTCATTTTCTCACAGCTGCTTTTGCGTTTAGTTTGCGGTCCTTCCTTCGCACCTCCCATGAGCACGATTGGCTACGTAGAGTGTAAAGGAAGTTCAAAATACTGTACACACATAGAGACCAATAGACTCTCATAGAGACCCACAAACTCACATAGGGCCCAACTGGCTCGCATAGAGATCCACAGACTCACATAAGAGACCCACAAACTCACACAGAGACCCATAGACTCATAGACATCCATATACGCACGCAGAGCCCAACTTACTGATGCTGTATATAGATCCACTGACTGCCATAGACATCCACAGACTGATACATGGACGTGAGTTGTGATTAGACCGAGTTTGCAAGTGTGCCGAGTTCATTGTCTCTAACCCCCATCACGTGCAGTTTGGCTCTGCACTTAATGTGGATAAAATCCAGCTCTGAGATTTATACAGAAATAAATAAAANGTGAGTTCGTCGCTCAGTCCGCTTGTCCTGGCGAGGGTTGTGGCAGTCCACACCTCCCTTTCCTGGCAACGGACTCAAGCACTACTACACTACTATACACTACACTATATACTACACTATATACTACTATACACTACACTATATACTACTACACTACACTACTATACACTACACTATATACTACACTATATACTACTATACACTATACACTACACTATACACTACACCATACACTACACTACTACACTATATACTAATATATACTATACACTACTACAATACACTATACACAACACTATACACTACACTATACTCTACTATACATTACACTATATACTACTACACTATATACACTACACTNTATACACTACACTATATACTACTATACACTATACACTACACACTACACTACACTATATACTAATATACACTATACACTACTACACTACACTATACACTACTACACTACACACTACACTAGATACTACTATACACTACTACACTACACTATACGCTACTACACTACACTATACACTACTACACTATATACTACTACACTACACTATACATTACTACACAGTACACTACTACACTATACACACCTATACACTATACACTACTACACTAGACACTACGACACTGCTGCTGCCCGGTAGAAAGTCCAGGGAAGTCTACTAGGGTGGGGGGAGGGGTAACATCCTTACTGGGTGCCCACACCACCTCCACTGGCTCCTCTCGATCCGCAGGAGGAGCGGCAGCGGCGGCTCGACTCCGAGGCTCTCCCGGATCACTGAGCAGCTCCTCGCCCGATCACGGCGAGAGAGACCGGCGGTCCTGCGGGGAAACCTCATTTAGGCCTCTAGTAGCCGCCATAAAACAAAAGAAACGAAACAGAAATCCGTTGGTGTGTTTAACACGTAGGCTTTCGCGACCAATGTTATTCATAATCAACGTTTTTGGGTTTAGATCGCGTTTATTTATAAATGTGTCGTAACCCTCCACCACCCGACACGGCCAATCAGTAAAAATGTGTCACGTTGACAAAGACAAATAGTTCACTGCTTTAGCCCACCGGTGTGTTGAAGCCACAACGTTGGGTGTTCAAGTTCAAGTTCATGTATTAGGTATAGCCCTGTGAGCCATTCAGCTCTTGAATCGGGTGCAACCGCAACAAACAAAAAACATGAACAAAAAACATCTTAAAGTGATGTGACTGAGTGCAAACAGAAAATCCAAGAAAAGACAGCAAAACATTGCAGAAAAAAAACCGTACACCAACGCTGTGTGCAAAAATCCCAGTGGGATGCAAGTGAAACAACAACAACAACCACAAAACTTAGATTACCACCAGTCTAACTCTGTACTACAACAAACATGGCTAAACCAATACACTTTCGAAATCACCAAAATAAAGCCACGTGACTGTCAACGGTGAACCACTGCGAGTGGGGAAGGTGCAGCCCCTCAGACGAGAGTTGGACCAGGCAGGATCGCGTGAACTTTGAAAGGGGGTTCTCAAAGCTAGCTCTGTGATAACCACTTCCAGGGGCACGGCTCCTCGGGATTTCGTCAAGCCTCCTGACGTCACGGCAATGCTATTCAAATTATGGGGAATGAGGGGGGATATTCAATTATTTTATCTCTAAAAACGTTCTGAGAATGTGATGAAAACATCGTGCAAAAATGCGGTTCTGCGGTAATTTTGGCCGGAGTCCAGCGACGAAAATTGAAAATTATCTGAGCATCGCAAATATCTGCTCGACTGTTATGGGACGAAGCTGTGCGTGGTAGTGTCCCGGGGAGCGGTGGCGCAGCGGTTAGCGCGCGCTGTGCTACGAACCTGGTGACCCGAGAACGATTTCAACTCATGGCCAATTGACGCCAGTGACGATTATCCGAAACTGTCCTGGGCCTCCCCTATGGCGACTCGGACTGAAATGACCACCTGGTGTGGTGTGTAAAACATTGTTTTCAACGACAGTGTGACAGAACAACAAGTTATTTAAAACGCGGTTTGAATAATATATTTTTTCTTCATGAAAATGATTTCACTTACGTTCCACGTTTTGTTGAAATGTAACTCGAGCGGCAACGCGATGTTGCAGAGAGGTGAACTACAACGGAGCTGTCTGGCAGCAGCGGCTGCATTTTGTGAACGCCCCTCCCCATCTAGAGCGTTAGATGCTCGAGACCGTGAGCCGCAACGACCATGATGTGGATTAGTGGCAAGAGGATGAGGAGGAGGATGAGGAGGAGGATGAGGATGATGCGATATATAATTATAATCACCTCTAGGGCGGTGGAGGAAGGGGTGGAGGGGGGTGGTGGGGGGGGGCGGTGGAGGGGGGTGGAGGGGGGNTGAGGAGGGCGGTGGGGTGTAGAGGGGTGTGGAGGGGGGTGGTGGAGGGGGGNTGGAAGGGGNTAGTGGAGGGGGGGTGGTGGATGGGGGGGGTGAGGGGGGCGGTGGAGGGGGGGGCGGTGGAGGGGGGGTGTGGAGGAGGGGCGGTGGAGGGGGGTGGTGGAGGGGGGGNCGGTGGAGGGGGGGCGGTGGAGGGAGGGGGCGGTGGAGTGGGGGCGGTGGAGGAGAGTGGAGGGGGGGGCGGTGAGGAGGGAGGTGGGGGGGNTAGAGGGGGGGTGGAGGGGGGCGATTGCAGCACCCTCCTCCCTGATGTCGCTTGCTGGCCCCGCAGCAGCGAGGCGAATGTTCGTGCGGCTACTCGGCACCGGCGACTCTGCCGTGCGAGTTGCTTTGACCTCTCTTATCGGAGGCATCGTCTCCCCCCGTGCGACCTCTGCTAGCCAGTCCTTCGTGGTCGAGAGATGCCGGCGTCGTTCCACTCTTCATGCCTTTGAACGCAAGAGGAATGTGGCCTTCGACAAGCCTACAAAGACAAAGATCCCCCGTGTAGCCTGTAGCGGACTGTTGGGGCAAGTGCTGTTAGCGAGCGCCCATGAAGGCCGGTGCGGCACACGAGGGGTGGCCAGCACCACGCCCGGCCGCCTTTGTCTCCCGAGCGACCAGCTACTCATTTGAGGCCGAGTCAACCTAGTGAAGGCCCCGGTCCGGTTCAGATAATCGTCACTGGCGTTGGCCGTGAGCGGGGATCGAACTTGGGTCAGCCAGGTTCGTAGCGCGGTTCAAGTTCCAAGTTGTATTTATGAGGAATATCCCTGAAGACGGAGGCTCGTGTTGCCTCCGAAACGTCGTGATTTTTATTTTATTTNACTTTTATTAATTTTAATTTTTCACCTACGTGACTTTACCAAAAAAACCTAAGAATATGAATCATTGCAGTCACGAAAGCTTCAAATCTAGAAAAAAAATCCCTTGAGCCACGCGGCTCTTGAGTCGGGTGCAACCGCCAAACTCAATATGAACGAGAAACATCTTAAAGCGACGACGCGCAACAGAAACATCCCGGAATAAACCAGCAGCGACTAGACACGGACTGCACGTGCCTTCTCATAGCGCGTACAGCAAAAGAAAAACCAATCTCATCAAGAACTCGCCAGCACTTTGTGGCCTTGGTAATGTCTGTCCGTCCCGCGCGTGACGTCACTCCACATGAGGCCCACCCCCACGTGACGTCACTCCACATGAGGCCCCCCCCGCGTGACGTCACTCCACGAGGCCACCCCCCCCNGATGAGTCACTCCACGAGGCCCCCCCCCGAGTGACTCACCCATANGAGGCCACCCCCCCGAGTGACGTCACTCTACATGAGCCCCCCCCTCATTAATATTCATGAGATGGTGGATTTTACACGAACGCAGAGGAAGGTCGAGCTGAATGAAATAATTTATTACGCAAAGTCGCTTCAAGTTGACGTTTCTTGACAGAAACGTAAACAATATAACCCGTAAAACAAAGTTTTTCACTATAAATCCTTTATATGCGTGCGGCTAGAGTCCTCTCGTCCTGAGATGGCTGCCNCTTATGGAGATTTGCATGGACCATTAAGNAATTGGTAATTAAATATAATATTTTTGTCCAAAATAAAATTTTGGAAAATTTTTTTCACGAACATTAATTGTCCGCACAACGAGTCTGTGTGCAAAATGTCAGCTCGATTGGATCACGGGAAGTGGTTAAAAACGACCGAAAGATTTCACGGTCGTAAGCGCGCAAGCAAGCAAGCAAGTGAACTTAATATAAAGGATTTAAATAAATCTACGCAGCACAGTGCGACATGCGTGCGTGACATCACTGCAAAAGCCCCCCCCCCCCACAATATTCATGCCCGTGTGGAAATTTACACGAATGCACAATAAGTCGCGCACTCCACATGCCGCACCCNTCCGCAATAATCATGAGCGGTGGTCACTCACATGCCGCACAATAAGGGGCGCACTCCACATGCCGCACCCCTCCCTAATAACCATGAGGGGTGACGTCACTCCACATGCCGCACCCTCCCAATAATCATGAGCGGTGACGTCACTCCACATGCTGCACCCCTCCACAACAACCATGAGGGGNTGACGTCACTCCACATGCCGCACCCCTCCCTAATAACCATGAGGGGTGACGTCACTCCACATGCTGCACCCTCCCTAATAACCATGAGGGGTGACGTCACTCCACATGCCGCACCCTCCACAACAACCATGAGGGGTGACGTCACTCCACATGCCGCACCCTCCCTAATAACCATGAGGGGTGACGTCACTCCACATGCCGCACCCCTCCACAACAACCATGAGGGGTGACGTCACTCCACATGCCGCACCCCTCCTCAATAATCATGGGCCGTGACGTCACTCCACATGCCGCACCCTCCCAATAACCATGAGGGGTGACGTCACTCCACATGCTGCACCCTCCACAATAACCATGAGCGGGTGACGTCACTCCACATGCCGCACCTCTCCCTAATAACCATGAGGGGTGACGTCACTCCACATGCCGCACCCTCCCTAATAACCATGAGGGGTGACGTCACTCCACATGCTGCACCCTCCCTAATAACCATGAGGGGTGACGTCACTCCACATGCTGCACCCTCCCTAATAACCATGAGGGGTGACGTCACTCCACATGCCGCACCCCTCCCAATAACCATGAGGGGTGACGTCACTCCACATGCTGCACCCTCCCAATAACCATGAGGGGTGACGTCACTCCACATGCCGCACCCTCCCAATAATCATGAGCGGTGACGTCACTCCACATGCCGCACCCTCCCAATAACATGAGGGGTGACGTCACTCCACATGCCGCACCCTCCCAATAACCATGAGGGGTGACGTCACTCCACATGCCGCACCCTCCAATAATCATGAGCNGGTGACGTCACTCCACATGCTGCACCCCTCCACAATAACCATGAGGGGTGACGTCACTCCACATGCCGCACCCTCCAATAACCATGAGCGGTGACGTCACTCCACATGCCGCACCCCTCCCNAATAACCATGAGGGTGACGTCACTCCACATGCCGCACCCTCCCTAATAACCATGAGGGGTGACGTCACTCCACATGCCGCACCCCTCCACAATAACCATGAGGGGTGACGTCACTCCACATGCCGCACCCTCCCTAATAACCATGAGGGGTGACGTCACTCCACATGCCGCACCCTCCCTAATAACCATGAGCGGGTGACGTCACTCCACATGCGCACCCCTCCCTAATAACCATGAGGGGNTGACGTCACTCCACATGCTGCACCCTCCACAATAACCATGAGGGGTGACGTCACTCCACATGCCGCACCCCTCCCAATAACATGAGCGGTGACGTCACTCCACATGCCGCACCCCTCCACAACAACCATGAGGGGTGACGTCACTCCACATGCCGCACCCTCCAATAATCATGAGCGGTGACGTCACTCCACATGCCGCACCCCTCCACAAAAACCATGAGGGGTGACGTCACTCCACATGCCGCACCCTCCAATAATCATGAGCGGTGACGTCACTCCACATGCCGCACCTCTCCCTAATAACCATGAGGGGTGACGTCACTCCACATGCCGCACCCCTCCCTAATAACCATGAGGGGTGACGTCACTCCACATGCCGCACCCCTCCACAATAACCATGAGGGGTGACGTCACTCCACATGCCGCACCCTCCACAACAACCATGAGGGGTACGTCACTCCACATGACCTCCACAACACATGAGGGGTAACGTCCTCCACATGCCGACCCCTCCCTAATAACCATAGGGGTACGTCACTCCACATGCCCTCCACAACACCATGAGGGGGACGTATGCCGCACCCCTCCACAACAACCATGAGGGGCTTGACGTCACTCCACATCCCCTGCCATTNATAATCTGAGCCGGTGAGTCACTCCACATNCTGCACCCCTCCACAACAACCATGAGGGGTGAGTCACTCCACATGCTGCACACCTCCACATCACCTTGAGGGGGTGAGTATCCACATGCGCCTATAATCATGAGCCGGTGAGTCACTCCACATGCGCCCTCCATAACTGAGGGGGGACGTCACTACATTGGGCAACCCCCCCCCCTATTAATANTCATGAGTGAACATTTTTTCTATTTGATTTTCAGTTTCATGCAATCTGCGTCCTTGGGGAAACAAACTCGTTATTATATAATAGGGGACATTCGGGTAAACCTTCGACAGTACCATAACAAGGGCGGTATGCGGTCTCTCTCTTGTGTGAGTCCGAGGGTCTGTACGAGTCTGTAAATCTCTCTGAGTCTATGTGTTTGTGTGAGTCTGTGTGTCTCTGTGTGTCTGTGTGAGTCTGTATCTCCGTCTGAGTTTGTGTGAGTCTCTGTATCTGTGTGAGTATGTGTCTCTGTGTGAATCGTTGTGTCTCTGTGTGAGTCTGTGTCTCTGTGTAAGTCTATGTATCTATGTGAGTGTCTCTGTGTGAGTCTCTGGATCTCTGTGTGAGGCTGTGTATTTATGTGTGAGTCTATCTCTGAGTGAGTGTGTGTCTTTGTGTGAGTCTGTGTCTTTGTGTGAGGTCTCTGTGTGAGTCTGTGTCTCTGTGTGAGTCTGTGTCTCTGTGTGAGTATGTGTCTCTGTGTGAGTCTATGTGTCTCTGTGTGAGTCTGTGTCTCTGTTGAGTGTCTCTGTGCGAGTCTGTCTTGTGTGAGTCTGTGTGTCTTGTGAGTCTGTGTCTCTGTGAGAGTCTGTGTTTGTGTGAGTCTGTGTGTCTCTGTGTGTCTGTGTGTCTCTGTGCGAGTCTGTCTCTGTGTGAGGCTGTGTGTCTTTGTGTGAGTCTGTGTCTCTGTGCGAGTCTCTGTGTCTCTGTGTGAGTCTGTGTCTCTGTGTTGTCTCTGTGTGAGTGTCTCTGTGTGAGTGTCCCTGTGTATGTGTCTCTGTGTGAGTGTCTCTGTGTGAGGCTGTGTGTCTGTGTGATGCTGTGTCTCTGTGTGAGTCTGTGTCTCTGTGTGAGGCTGTGTGNCTGTTGTGTGAGGCTGTGTCTCTGTGTGAGTGTCTCTGTGTGAGTCTGTGTGTCTGTGTGAGTCTGTGTCTCTGTGTGAGTGTCTTTGTGTGTGTGTCTCTGTGTGAGTCTGTGTCTCTGTGTGAGTCTGTGTCTCTGTGTGAGGCTGTGTGTCTGTGAGTCTGTGTCTCTGTGTCTGTGTCTCTGTGTCTGTGTCTGTGTCTCTGTGTGAGTACTGTCTCTGTGTGTGTGTCTTTGTGTGAGTCTGTGTCTCTGTGTGAGTCTGTGTGTCTGTGTCTCTGTGTGAGTGTCTTTGTGTGAGTCTGNGTCTCTGTGTNATGTGTGTCTGTGTGAGTGTCTTTGTGTGAGTGTCTCTGTGTGTGAGTCTGTGTCTCTGTGTGAGTCTGTGTCTCTGTGTGAGGATGTGTGTCTCTGTGTGAGTCTGTGTGAGTCTGTGTCTCTGTGTGAGTCTGTGTGAGTCTGTGTCCCTGTGTGAGGCTATGTGTCTTTGTGTGAGTCTGTGTGTATGTTGTATTCGCACCGTACGGAGCCAACCGTGCAAATCGGAGGTACGGCGGAAGGACAAGAAACTCAACACAAAANTAACTTCTAAAGAAACGAGTGTCAATCTAGATGGTGATGATGATGATGTAAAGGTGCATAGCTCCCGTGGCTTCCTCATATCTGAAAGAAGAGCGTTCCAGACGGCCACAGAGGCGCATCTGAAAGCGCCACGCGATGCAGTGGCCACCACCGTCTTTGTTCGTCTCGCCAAACCGCCATAGGAATGTGGAATGTCCACCACTGGTTCGAAGTGGGGGGGGGGTGGCTAGGGAGGGGGAGCTGAGCTCCGTTTCCGTTTCTATTTGAGCAGCCGCTCGCTGAAAGGAGGGCGGTCCAGGGTGCATCGAAGAGGAAAGAACGAGATCGGTCACCCCCGATACCACCTGGGGGTGAGGGGGGGCGAGGGGGGNCGAGGGGGGGGGAGGGGGGGGAGGGGGGGCGAGGGGGGNACCGGTCCCACGGTGGGACCGGTCCCCCCTCGGACTCGTCGCCCCTTCCCCCTCCCTCCTCGCCCCACCCTCCCCCCCCCTCGCCCCCCCTCGCCCCCCCTCGCCCCCNGTGTCCTCTCTCCCGTGCGTCTCGCCTCTTGACCCACGCGACACGAGCATTGATGGTGGTGGTGGTGATGATGATTGGTGATGATGAATGCAATGAGGGTGATGCTACACATGATGATAATGACAGTGGTGATACGTGATGATCAATACAAAAACGGATGACATTCGTGCTGCGAGGATGATGTTACTGCAAATGGTTCTGCTGATATGTGATCTTTCTGATAGTGTTGATGTCACCGGTATGTTGCTGATGGTCCTGGCAATGCTGATGTTGATGATGTTACTGATAATGATACTGCTGCTGATGTTGATGATGTTACTGATAATGATACTGCTGCTGATGTTGATGATGTTACTGGTGCTGATGATGTTACTGGTAATGTTACTGCTGCTGATGTCATGATAATGTTACTGCTGATGATGATGTTACTGGTAATGATACTGATGATGATGTTACTGGTAATGATACTGCTGATGATGTTACTGGTAATGATACTGCTGCAGTACTGGTAATGATACTGCTGTTGATGATGATGTTACTGTTAATGATATTGCTGATGATGATATTACTGGTAATGATACTGCTGCTGCTGATGATGTTATAACTGGTAATGATACTGCGATGAATGTGTTACTGGAATGATACTGCTGCTGCTGCTGATGATGATNATACTGGAATGATACTGCTGCTGCTGATGCTGATGATACTGCTGCTGCTGCAGATCGTGTTACTGGTAATGATACTGTTGTTGATGATGATATTACTGGTAATGATGCTGCTACTGATGATGTTACTGGTAATGCTACTTCAGCAGTAGACGATTCAGTGACGCCCTTAGCGGTGCCAGTGAAACACGCGAACGACCCAACTAAAATGTGTATCATGGGTCCCAGAAAACACAGCAGCAGCAGCAGTAACATCAGGATCAGTACCAAGAGCAGCAGCAAAATCATCAGTAGTGGAAGCAACATCGCTGCCAACCCCGTACAGCTTCTTGGTTCTTTCGGTAAAGTCACGTAGAAGGGAAGTAATAAAATAATAAAATAAAACATAATAAAATAATTCTCACGACGTTTCGGCCACAACGCAAGCAGCCGTCCTCGTTGTGGCCGAAACGTCGTGAGAATTATTTTATTATGTTTTATTTTTATTATTTTATTATTTCCCTTCTACGTGACTTTACCGAAAGAACCAAGAAGATGAATCCCTGCAGTCACGAAACTTTAAATCGAAACCCCGTACAGGTTTACACGTATTCTTGTCCAGGGAAATTGAAAAATGTTTGTGTCTTTTTGTGCTTCTCTCCTTTGTGATGTAACTTTGTAGGATGAACGCTGAGATTTATAAGTGACACGGGAGTGACCAATACGATCTGGACTGGTCTGTAATAGGTAGGGGCACTGATAAGGGGTTGATAGCTATGCGACAATATGTCATCATCAGTAGCGGTATATGCAACAGCGTAATAGTGCAGATGCAGCAGTAGTATCAGCAGAAATATAACCATCGGTATCCGCAGCTGCAACCATTTAGATCAGTAGCGACAATATGAACATCATCAGTGCGTCTTCTTGGTTCTTTCGGTAAAGTCACGTAGAAGGGAAATAATAAAATAATAAAAATAAAACATTAAATAATTCTCATGACGTTTCGGCCACAACGCAAGCAGCCGTCCTCAGGTGAAGACAGGTCTGTCGAGACGACAGAGTCTGAATGACACACCCCAGGCTTGGAGCGTATATTAAAGCTGGGAGGGAGGAGGAAGAGCGCCTTGACAAAAGAATTTGCATATCAAGAGGCATTTTAGCATATTTATGGGAAATGCAGATATGCGATTAGTACTACTTGTGAAATGCGTAGGAGGTTTGGCGAGGGGTTTAAAGTTATGTTTTGCCCGTGCATTATGCAGGATTAGCAGCATCAAAGGGAGGGGATAGGGCGAAGCATTAAGACGGAATGTTAATAGTCTGTAGCTGCAGCAAAATCGATCGGCAATGATAATCATCTTGAGCAGCAGACGTATTACAATCATCGTCGTCAGCGTCGTCGTCGTCATCACGAATCGCATCATCTCAGTCGTCTCAATCATCGCGGTCGACCTCTGTACCCCCAACCCAGACGACTCTTAACCCTCTGCTCACTCCGGTGTCAAGCAACACAGCGCACCATGCCATCAGCACGCGTTCAACTGCGCACGGAAGTTCGCTGTCGACGTGTCTCTCTCTCTCTCACGGCGTCAACAGCAGCAGCAGCAAGACGCAGCAACAACAACCAACACAGTACAAGGGTTAGAGTCAATGAGTAGGGTAAGGTCAAGGGTAGAGTCAAGGGTAGAGTCAGGGGTAGAGTCAGGGGTAGAGTGACGGATAGAGGGGTAGGGGTAGAGCTAAGGGTATGTGTTACGTTAGAATCGCGAGTAGCGTTAGGGTGAGCGTTACGATTTATCCTGAAGGTGAAGCTTCACTTACAAGAGAGACCCCCCTCCACCCTCCTCCTCCTCCTTGGTCGAGGCGCAGTTTCAGATGACAACGCTTCGGTTGAATTTCAATTTAAAGCTTTCGTGACTGCAGGGATTCATCTTCTTGGTTCTTTCGGTAAAGTCGTCACGTAGAATGGAAATAAAGAAATAATAAAATAAAACACAATAAGATAATTCTCACGACGTTTCGGCCACGACGCAAGCAGCCGTCCTCGGGTGAAGACCAGGTCTGTCGGGGGAGACGCTGTCTACGTGACTTTACCGAAAGAACCAAGAAAACGCTTCGGTTGTTGGGAGTCGCCGTTTCGGGCGTTTGATTGCGCCAGTCTCGCGCAGGTAAATCGCTCGCGCGAGACGCTCACTCTCTCGCACTCTCACCTGTGAGCATCACCCTCCTCACCTGGGCACGGCGGGCTCGAGGCGAGCAGCAGGATGAGGGCCCCCCGTCTTTGGCTTAATCGGCGCACCTAAGGTTACACACCCTTCACGATGGCAGCCGGGTAAACCCGCACACGGCTCAGCTGTACAGAACTTCACGAGGAAGTTGAGTGGATGTCGAACAGGCGAGTGTGTGTGTGTACCTGTGTGTGTGTACTTGTGTGTGTATGCGCGCCCCCTACAGATGAGTGTACCGATGTCCCGATGCAGGTGTGCAGGTGTCAGTGTGTGTGCCCCTACAGGCGAAAGCGTGTCTTGCGTCCCACTCTATAGGCTGTTGTGTACCTGTGCGTGTGTGCCGTGGGAATTCATGGGGGCTCGCTCACAGCAGGTCCGACAGTCTGTTAAGACCATACGGGGATATTTGGGGCCGTCCATAAATGACGTCACGCGATTTTGACGATTTTTACCCCCCCCTCGTCACAAAAACTCAGACCCCCCCCTCAAATATGACGTACAAAGCTCTGCCCCCCCCCCTCCCAAAACCATTTTTCATTTTGAAAATAAAACATGCTTCAAATCGCTTTAAACTATTGTCATTGTAGTGCGTATTTAATGTGGCGCTGCACTCTGATGTTGTGGAGAAAACATTTATTAAAAAGGAGGCGTTGGAAAGCTTAATTTAGCATAAAATCAAAAATGTTTAATAGCAATCATTAAAACATTTTTCAAAATGTATGCTTCTCCATTCTCCCATGGAGAAGCAAATGCTCCTCATGGAATAAATAAAAGGTGACCTTAGTAAATTTAAACAATCAATAGTAACAATGAAAATGTATCAAAATTATGTATAACAATTCTATATTTATTTAAAGTTGCGCATTTTGATGTGACGTCACATTTCTCAAACCGCCCCCAGGTGCGTGACGTCATTTATGGACGGCCCCTTTGCCTTTAAACAGGTGGTATGTGTACCTGTGTCCCCCTACAGGTGTGTACAGTACCTGTGTGTGTGCGCGCCTCTGCAGGTAAGGTGAGGAGAGGTGGTGGAGCGGTCAGCGTGTGCGCTCCGAACCTGGCGATCCGAGTTCGATTCCCTAGGTTTTCTCAGCCTCGAATGAGTCCCTAGTACCATATTCTTAGGTTTTTTCGGTAAAGTCACGTAGGTAAAAAATAAAATTAATAAAAATAAAATAAAAATAGTAGTACCACTAGAGAGACAAAGGCGGACGGGCGTGGTGCTGGCCACCCACCCCCCTCGTGTGCCGTTCCGGCCTCCATAGGTGCCACTACTCGCTAACCGCACTTGCCCCAACAGTCTGTGAAGGTTCTAGATTTGAATTTCTCTCACTTGATACAGCTACCGTGCTGTGACGGTTCCACCTGAAGACGGAAGCTTGTGTTGCCTCCGAAACGTCGTGATTTTTATTTTATTTTTATTTTACTTTTATTAATTTAAATTTTTTTTACCTACGTGACTTACCGAAAAACCTAAGAATATGAGTCTGTGAAGGCTACACTGGAATTTGTAGGGGCGGGTGGGGGTCTTTGTCTTTGTGTGTACCCCAAGCCTGCGTGAGAGCATGTGTCCAAAGTGCACCGAGCACAAAAGCGCTGTGGCGACGTCCCTGCCATGTCGTGCCCGTCTGTCTCTTATGGGGAACGGTGGCGCAGTGGTGAGCGCACCGTCCAAGGTCAAAGTGAAACCACAGACCGCTGAGCTGCGGAGCGCTTTTGTTTTTAAATCCTTTATATTAAGTTCACTTGCTTGCTTGCTTGCGCGCTTACGACCGTGCAAATCTTTCGGTCGTTTTTTAACCCACTTCCGTGATCCAATCGAGCTGACATTTTGCACACAGACTCGCTGTGCGTGACAATTTATTTTCGTGAAATTTTTTTTCCATAACTTTACACTTTTTAGGAATTTTTTTATATTTAATTACCAATTGCTTAATGGTGGCAGGCAATCATCTGACCCATAGGTGGCAGCCATCTCAAGCCAGAAGACGAGAGGACTCTAGCTGCCACGCATATAAAGGATTTATAGTGAAAAACTTTGTTTTTATGGGTTAATTTTTTTAGAAGCGACCTGGCGAATCACAAATGACAGCTCAACGAAAGTGGCTTAGCCACGTGGGACTGATGGTAGCAGCCGAATACTGTGGACGCGTGGACGTTGATTTTAAATGTGGAGGGAACAAAAACAAAAACGGGGGACCTGGAGAAAAATCCATGGCGGGAGAGACACGCAGACTCCNAAATATAGAGCAGGCGTCAGGGTTGGGATCGAACCCACGAAACCTCCTGTATACCAGGCGAGGTAGTTAACATCTCCTAGCCACGGTGAAAAAGACACACAAACTCCAAATATACAGCAGGCGTCAGGGTCGGGATCGAACCCACGAAACCTCCTGTATACCAGGCGAGGTAGTTAACATCTCCTAGCCACGGTGAAAAAGACACACAAACTCCAAATATACAGCAGGCGTCAGGGTCGGGATCGAACACGAAACCTCCTGTATACCAGGCGAGGTAGTTAACATCTCCTAGCCACGGTGAAAAAGCACGAAAACTCCAAACATAGAGCAGCAGGCGTCAGGGTCGGAGTCGAACCCACGACCTCCTGCGTACCAGGCGAGGTAGTTAACATCTCGACACGGTGAAAAGATACGCAGACTCCATAGAGCAGGCGTCAGGGTCGGGATCGAACCCACGACCTCCTGCGTACCAGGTAAGGTAGGTAACATCTCGCCACCGCGATGCCCCAAAAAGCCAGAAGGGGCACGCGGCTCCAATATGGGCTCGGAGGCGTAGTGATGAATATCGAGACTCTGGTGGAACACACCCCAGACATATTCTTAGGTTTTTTCGGTAAAGTCACGTAGGTAAAACATAAAAATTAATAAAAGTAAAATAAAATAAAAATCACGACGTTTCGGAGGCAACACAAGCTTCCGTCTTCAAACAAATATCCCCCGTATAGCCTTAAGACTTTTGGGGGCAAGTGCTGCTAGCGAGCACCTATGAAGGCCGACATGTTGTGAATGGGGGCGGGGGTTGTGGAGGTAGCACCACGCCCGGCCGCCTTTGTCTTCCCGATGCAGGAACACCTGCACCGAGCCAGGCGGTGATTGACCCGGAACTGTGGAGGCAGCAGCGAGGGGTTGGTGGGTCACCACACAGATGATGATGTTGATGATGATGTGAAACTCTTCCTCTTCTGTGGGCGTGCAGGAGAATGAGGAGGATCCGTACCCTGGCAACAAGCCAGGAGAAAGTATGGGATAGTGTATGGGGAGTTTCGATTTAAAGCTTTCGTGACTGCAGGGATTCATCTTCTTGGTTCTTTCGGTAAAGTCACGTAGAAGGAAAATAATAAAACAATAAAAATAAAACATAATAAAATTATTCTCTCGACGTTTCGGCCACAACGCAAGCAGCCGTCTTCAGGTGGAGAACAGGTCTGTCGAGAAGGCAGAGTCAATAATTCTCACGTCGTGAGAATTATTTTATTATGTTTTATTTTTATTATTTTATTATTTTCCTTCTACGTGACTTTACCGAAATAACCAAGAAGATGTATGGGGAGTGTTTATGATAGTCTATGGCTATGGATAGTCTATTGGATAGTCTATGGATAGCGTGTGGGATAGTGTTTCCGTCTTCCGCACGTGTATTTTCTACAGGCACCCAGGTTTCCTCCCGCACGTATAATAAACACCCGTCATTAAACACCTTAATATAGAGGACTGCCAGAGCTTGGGCGATCTTTGGGAGCGCCGCCTATGAGGCTGCCGCTGCCTTTCCACTTGTCTGTGGGTCATCCTCCTGGTGCCTCCGAGTCTCTACGAGTCGTCCTCCAAGTCGTCCCCTCTCTCCGAGTCGTTCTCTCTTGAGTCGTCCTCCAAGTCGTCCCCTCTCTGAGTCGTTCTCTCTTGAATCGTCCCCTCTCTCCGAGTCGTTCTCTCGAGTCGTCCACTCTCTGTCCTCTCGAGTCATCCTCTCTCTGAGTCGTCGGACGCTCATACACGTGCGCACACACAAACTCGCATGGCGATGAACAGCAAACATTTTCTTTTACTTTCCGAAATCAACATCGCATTCAAAGCGTGCTCAGGGACGACGCAAAGTGCTCGTGACAGCACAGCGTCGTCAACCCGCGGCGCCCACGATTACCAAGAACTCCCAAAGAGTGATCGTAACGAAGCAATGCACACTACAAAACAGCGGGTAGCATCGTGTACAGGGTACAGACCAGGAGTGGTGCAAGTACAGGGACTCCTGCACTTACAAACATTCGACTTGTGAACTTTCAGAGATACGAACAAACCCGTCCGTATGTCCAGTTGCCTGTTCGGACCGAGAGTCGTAAGTTCAACTGCCGTGCAATAAATAGATGGCGGTGGTGGCATCTACATCTGCAGAACGTGAAGAACCAGTGGCATCTACATCTGCAAGAACGTGAAGAACCAGTGGCATCTACATCTGCAGAACATGAAGAACCAGTGGCATCTACATCTGCAAGAACGTGAAGAACCAGTGGCATCTACATCTGCAGAACGTGAAGAGGCCAGTGGCATCTACATCTACAGAACGTGAAGAACCAGTGGCATCTACATCTGCCGAACGTGAAGAACCAGTGGAATCTACATCTGCAGAACGTGAAGAACCAGTGGCATCTACATCTACAGAACGTGAAGAACCAGTGGCATCTGCATATACAGAACGTGAAGAGGCCAGTGGCATCTACATCTGCAGAACGTGAAGAACCAGTGGCATCTACATCTGCAGAACGTGAAGAACCAGTGGCATCTACAGAACGTAAAGAATCAGTGGCATCTACATAACGTGAAGAACCAGTGGCATCTACATCTGCAAGAACGTGAAGAGACCAGTGGCATCTACATCTAGAGATTATACAACTTTCAAAGCCATTCCCCCGTGTTTAGTGTACACGCCGTACAACACGTTTGGAATCGACGGGAGTACAGTTGGACTTGTGAACAAATCGACTTACGAACAGACCACTGGAACCGAACTCGTTCGTAAGTAGACCGCACACCATCGTCATCCCGCCGCGTCCACTGATTACCAACTCCCCAAGAGCGATTATAACAAAGCAATACACATGCAAGAGCGGATAGCGTTGTGTGCAGGGTACAGACCAGGGTGGTGCAGTGGTGGTGGTGTTGGCTCAATGGGGGGGGGGGTCTCAGCCGAAATCAATTAAGGGGGTTACCCCCCACGCCCCCCCTGCCCCTTAAGTGTATAAACTCAGTGAGATGACAGAAGAGATTTGAGAGAGGAGACAAACGTGGGGCGGAAAAATGTAGACATGGAGATGTACGGTGAGATGACAAGCCGAGAGACACGGCCAAGACAGAGACACGTGAGTGAGAGCGAGCAGACAGAGGCAAGCGAAGACAGATGGAGGCACGAGAGAGATGAGATATGTCGCGCGATTAGAGAAAAATAAGAGAGATGCGGTATGATGACAAGCGAGATACAGAACGTGTAAGAGAAACTTGGGACTTTTTTTTAATTAGCATTTTTTTATTTGAGCTCATTTTTACACACCACCTATTATTTATTATGCAATGGAACCACTTCAACCACCACTCTGTGACCGCCTCTCCCCACCACCACCACCACCACAGCTCAGCTCTGACTCGGGAGTTGCCGATGCCCAGTGCCAGCCACCACAACCAAATGTCCCGAGCCTGCAAACCCTCCGAGGGCCAAGAGCCAAATAAAAGTTACAGTCCTGTCTATTGAAAAAGTTTAGAAATCCGCGGAGCGCCCCTCGGTTGCTTCCTCAGATTTCCCACCCCCGTGTCAACTAAAGTTATATTTCAAAGTTAATAATAAGCTGTGTCTCGATGCAGTGGTATATGAACTTATCAGGGGGCATGGTTTCGCCACCCCTAGTATATACTGCGTGTGTGTGTTTACATATGTTGAACTTCTTTCACACCGTACGTAGCCAACCGTGATAGTCGGAGGAGCGGTGCGGTGTGCGTGCGCATTCACCACGTAGAAAAATATTCACTGCGTTTCCACGCACAAACAAAATGCACTAATCTCTATCCAGTGGTGCAGAGCCAGTGGTGAAAATTCCACATTCCTATGACGAGGGCCGCACGAACGTATGTTAACGCGTGTGTGTGTCGCCGTGTTTGTGCGCGGTACGGGAACGCGGGTGGGCAGCGTCAACCGGGGAAGCCTTCACATCCAGCAGTGGATTGACCATGGCTCCTTCCTTTCACGACGATGCTGGTAGTATACATATGCGGGTCATGCTTCTGGACAAAATCTTTCCTGTCATAGGAATGTGGAATATCCACCGTCCCCTCTGAAACCTGCCGAAACGCTACACACCCAGCCACAAAAAACAAAGCCCCTTGGTGCAGGGAGACGTGCGTGTGTCTGTGCGTGTGTGCGTACGTTTCTGTGCGTGTGTGTGTACGTGTCTGTGTGTGTGTGTACGTGTCTGTGCGTGTGTCTGTGCGTGTGTCTGTGCGTGTGTGTGCGTGCATGCGTGCGTGTATGTGTGCGTGCACGTGCGTCGAGTAGTAGTGTAGTAGTTAATGCAACGCTGCGCTATGAACCCCGGCTACAGAAGTTCCATTCCTGCTCACGGCCACCAACACCGGTGACGATTATCTAAACCGGTCCTGGGCCTCTCCTAGGTCGACCCAGCCTCAAATGAGTACCCAGTGTGCGATGTGCAAACATCGTCACTAGGGAGAAAAAGGCAGCCGGGCGTGGAGCTGGCCACCCAGCCTTTGTTGTATGCATGTGCGCGCGTGTGTACGCGTGCATGTGTGTGCGCGTACGTGTGCGCGTACGTGTGCATGTGTACGAGTGTACGTGTGAAAAGCATCGGTGCCGACCCCGGGTACGCCCGTGACCCAGTGACCCGGTGCACCCGGTGACCCGGTGACCCGATGACCCATCAGTCGAACTCGCGGTCGGACAGAATGAGCGGGGCGATGAGGGTCCAGGTGTAGAGACCCAGGCAGATCCAGCTGCTGGAGATTTGACCCAGACGGACGGCCAGGACGTCACCATCGTCTTGCCGTCCACGTCCGGCCTGGTAGAGGCACAGTGGTGGGAGGGGGGGGAGAGGAAGGGAGAGAGATGGAGGGGATAAACAGAGACACAGACAGAGAGAGGCATGGGAAGCGGGGAGAGATGGAGAATGAGAGTCAAGTCAGGCTCCAAACCGACATATGCTGCTGCTGGTCTCACAAGACGGATGAATCTGGCTCGGGGCCCAGCAGGGCCAGGGCTGGGCCTTTATGACGAGTTCACCATGCGTGGTTGACAGTTGGTACGCGGTGAGGTCACAGCATCACTACCATGTCACCCTACACCGCGTCTCCACTCGTTCACCGCGCCAGACGTCAATCGGTACGCGGTGAGGTCACAGCGTCACTACCGCGTCACCCTACACCGCGTCTCCACTCATTCACCACGCCAGACGTCAGTCGGTACACGGTGAGGTCACAGCGTCACTACCGCGTCACCCTACACCGCATCTCCACTCATTCACCACGCGTGACGTCAGTCGGTACGCGGTGAGGTCACAGCGTCACTACCGCGTCACCCTACACCGCGTCTCCACTCGTTCACCACGTGTGGTTGACAGTTGGTACGCGGTGAGGTCACAGCGTCACTACCGCGTCACCCTACACCGTGTCTCCACTCGTTCACCACGCCAGACGTCAATCGGTACGCGGTGAGGTCACAGCGTCACTACTATGTCACCCTACACCGCATCTCCACTCATTCACCACGCGTGACGTCAGTCGGTACGCGATGAGGTCACAGCGTCACTACCGCGTCACCCTACACCGCGTCTCCACTCGTCCACCTCGCGTGGTTGACAGTTGCTACGCGGTGAGGTCACAGCGTCACTACCATGTCACCTACACCGCGTCTCCACTCGTTCACCGCACGTGACGTCAGTCGGTACGCGGTGGGGACACAGCGTCACTACCGCGTCACCTGCACCGCATCTCCACTCGTTCACACGCGCGACGTCAGTCGGTACGTGGTGAGGTCACAGCGTCACTACCGCGTCACCCTACACCGCGTCTCCACTCGTTCACCACGCCAGACGTCAATCGGTACGCGGTGAGGTCACAGCGTCACTACCGCGTCACCCTACACCGCGTCTCCACTCGTTCACCACGTGTGGTTGACAGTTGTACGCGGTGAGGTCACAGCGTCACTACCGCGTCACCCTACACCGTGTCTCCACTCGTTCACCACGCCAGACGTCAATCGGTACGCGGTGAGGTCACAGCGTCACTACCGCGTCACCCTACACCGCGTCTCCACTCGTTCACCACGCGTGGTGACAGTTGGTACGCGGTGAGGTCACAGCGTCACTACCGCGTCACCCTACACCGCGTCTCCACTCGTCCACCTCAGTCGGTACGCGGTGAGGTCACAGCGTCACTACCGCGTCACCCTACACCACATCTCCACACCACGGCTCGCGTACTTCACCGGCAAGCAAAGAGAAAAACCCCGACGTGGCGCCTCCCGGCTCGGCTCGGCGGCGGTGCACGGCGGAGCGCTCACCGGTACCAGTTGGTGAGCGTCATCAGATGTAGAGCGAAGCGAGGCACATCAGGAAGTGGAAGAAGCAGTAGCTGTAGGTCACTCCGCCCGCCTCGTTGTCTTGGGCCCGGCGCACCGCGCCACCCTCTCGTCGCCCTCCTCGTCCTCCGGCCCGCTCCCCGACTTGACGGCGACGCCATCGTCCGCCGAGCCGCCCTCGTTCACCAGCACCGACTCGTCTCCCGACAGCGTCAGCCGCCCCACCTGGCTGTGGCTCGACGTGCGGATGCTGGGGGGGNAGAGGGACGGGACGCGGCAGAGACGGGCGGAGACGGGGAGAGAGATGGAGATGGGGAAGGATGGTGAGAGAGAGAGAGCAAGAGGGGGAGCAATGTGAGAGATAGAGATGGAGGCAAAAATGTGAAGAGATGGAAATACAAAGAGACATGATCACCACCATCTCTATTCAGACCACCAGCACCACAAACCACCACCTTCATTACCAGTAGCACCTCCATCTCAATTACTGCCACTACCTCCATAAACAACACCACTATTATCAATGACAGCACCTCCACGAGCAGCACCACCTCCCATTAGCACCACCAACAACACACCAACAACACCACTAACACCACCACTACCATCAGCACCATCAGCACCGCCACTATCATCAGCACAATCAGCACCATCAGCACCACGACCACTAACACCACCATCAGCATCACCAACACCACCTCCCATTACCATCAGCACACCACCATCAGCACTACCAACTCCAGCACCAACTCCAGCACCACCACCACCACCAGCACCACCACCATCAGCACCACCATCAGCACCACCATCAGCACCACCGCCACCACCAGCACTACCACCAGCACCACCACCATCAGCACCACTATCAGCACTACCAACTCTAGCACCACCACCATCAGCACCACCACCATCAGCACCACCACCATCAGCACCACCGCCACCACCAGCACCACCATCAGCACCACCACCAGCACTACCAACTCCAGCACCACCAGCACCACCACCATCAGCACCACTATCAGCACTACCAACTCCAGCACCACCACCACCAGCACCACCACCAGCACACCACCATCAGCACCACCGCCACCACCAGCACCACCACCACACCACCACCATCAGCACCACTATCAGCACCACCAGCACCACCACCAGCACCACCACCACCACCACCACAGCCGTGGTGAGCAGCGGGCGGTGTGGCGGCTCACCTGGAGTAGAGGACGCACAGCAGGTAGACGACCAGGCCCACGATGCTCTGCGCGTCCCACCACTGCGGCGACGCCGGCACGGCGGAGGTGGTGGGGGCCGGGTCGTGGTGTTCACGTGGCCCCCGCGCCCCCCGAGATGGTCGTCATCAGCGACATGAGGCTCGGGTTGCAGGTGCGCTCTGCGCGCGGAGAAAACATTCAAGTGAAAGTCGTGCGCGGTCCTCGCTCCTCGAAAGAGCTCAACGGCCGAATCGGAATCTTTATTTTAAACTGGAGAAGGAATCCGACGAGCTATAAAGCTCTTTTTCACAGATGTCCTGTCGGGGCACGGGACACAATGTTACGACAACAAACGCTACAAAAACACAAACGCTACAAAAACACGAAGTGCAAAATATAGGAAAAAGTAAACACTTAAAAAAGACATTAAACTAAACAATGTTAATCTTACCAGGTAAAGCCCACTGAGCTATTAACTTATTTTTCAGAAGCGACCTGGCCATAAATGGTAGCTCAACGAAGTGGCTTATCACGTGGACATTTATAGCAGCAAAATAATCCGAAATAAACTAAATGCATGTTTCAAAAATGATGAGGGAAAAACCGCAGGACCCGGATAAAAAAATATAATTCCACGTGACCACGGCGAGAGAGACACGCCAACTCCAAATATACAGGCATCAGGGTCGGGATCGAAATCCTGACCTCCTGCAAACCAGGCGGAGGAAGATAACATCACACCGATGTGGGGTACGTCAAATCAATAATTTCACGCATCGTTCGCGATGGGTACCTGGCTCACTGCTCATCGCCGACCAGGTGAGGTACATGGTGTAGAGGGTGATGATGGAGGACTGCAGCAGGCCCGACCGGGGCTGCCCCTCCTACAAAGACAAAGAGAGAGCCAACCCCCCGTGTTACCCCTTGCGGCATGGTGCACGACACGGCGGTGTGGCAACAACCACCATGCACGGTGCTGATACTGTTCACACACCGCACCAGGTGCATGTCTCTTTGAGCCCGGGTCAGCCTAGGGAAAGGCCCAGGACCGGTTCAGATAATCGTCAATGACATTGACCGTGAGCGGGTATGGAACTCGGCCCGCCGGGTTCGTAGCGCGGCGCGATAACCGCTGCACTGCCGCTCCCCACCGTGCCCCACCACTGCGCACAAAGACAAAGATCCCCTTATAGCCTTCAAGAAACTGACGGGGCAAGTGCTGTTAGCGAGCAGCACCTATTGAGGCCAGCAACGGCACATGACGGGGCGGGTGCGGCCAGCACCACGCAGCGCCCGGCCCGGTGTCGACGTTTTACACACCGCAGCAGGTCAGCAGGTACCCACTTTATTTAAGGCCGAGTTGACCTAGGAGAAGCCCAGGGACAGGCATGGATGGCGTCACCGTGTTTGGTCCCTCGTAACCTTGCTCCACTTAACAAGGAGTGGGGCGAGGGGGGGGGTTACCTCTCATCTAAAGCAACGTCAACGGTGCTGTTTGTGGCTGGACGCTTGGTGCTCTTGGGCCTCATACGGACAGGAGCTCGGTGAAGACAGTGAAGAAAGTAATGCTCTCGACAATACTGGTAGGAACCACCTGGTTCCACCAGGCCACAGGGGATTATTGTGTCCGTCCGTCGTGCAGGGAGGGCTGGGTGGGGAGGGAGGGCTGGGTGGGGAGGGTGGGGAGGGGCTGGGTGGGAGGGTGGGGAGGGCCTGGTGGGGAGGGCTGGTCACACTGTGGTCCCCTTATAAAACTCAACGTTTAACCTACTCACGCCGGCTTGTGCCGCCCTCAGAGTCGGGCATATTTGCGGAATACACCACGCTGCTGTTGACCCTGGCCATTGACCGAGCAACCCAACGTTCCTACCAGCTCCTCCGCAGGAATGCGTTAACCATTGCTCACTCGCTCACCCACCCCTCTCTGCGAGACGCACGCAAGAGCGGGTTGGGGTGGCCAGCACCACGTCCGGCAGCCTTTGTCTCCCAGTGCCGAGTGTTTACACACCGCAGCAGGTGCTCACGAAGCGGACGATCCGATAGGATGTTTCGTTAGAGATTGCGTCAGACGTAATAACAATGTCAACTTATACTGTTCCACCGCACAGTTCTCGCTCATTGCTCTCGTAGAGAGGTGGTGAGGAGCCGGCGCTACCAACGATCGCCCAAGCTCTGCGGTCCTCGAGCTATTAAGGCGTATCGGTCAATTAACAGCGAGCGTTTGTATGTGGGAGGAGAGCAGACCACCCCGGAGAGAAACCCACGCGTGCGACGGGTAAAACACTCCATCCCGTGAGGACATACACGAGTCCACACATTTTGCTGCCTTTAGTATCGCCCGTTTAATTTATGGCAAGATGCAGAGGAAAGTCAGAAGCAACGATCCAGGAAGGCAGAACGACTTCCCGGACTGACTTCCTGTATTGAAAGAATAACAATAAGTGTACTGGATTGGGACACCATGCGAACGTGTGTGCGTGAGCATGTGCGAGCATGTGTGAGCGTGCATGTATGAGCACACGTGTGCATGTGTGAGCGCGTGCGAGCGCGTGCGTGTGAGCGTGCATGTATGAGCACACGTGTGCATGTGTGAGCGCGTGCGAGCGCGTGCATGTGCGCATGTGTGTGCGAGCGCGTGTGTATGTGCATGTGTGCACGTGTGAGTGTGCGCGTGAGTGTGCGCGTGAGTGTGCGCGTGAGTGTGCGCGTGAGTGTGCGCGTGAGTGTGCGCGTGAGTGTGCGCGTGTGTGTACGAGCGTGTGTGAGCGTGTACGAGCATGCGGAGCACGCATGAGCGTGTGCGCGAGTGTGACCACGTGCGCGCGTGCCTGGATCTTGGGCAGCACGGAGGTGATGGAGATGGCGAGGCAGAGCAGCATGTTGACGGAGATGAAGGCCTTGTTGGCGACGCAGCTCTCGTGGCCGGCGTAGAACAGGAAGAAGAGCACGACGGCCACGAGCGACACCGCGTAGCCCAGCACCGTCACCGTCATGAGCGCTGCGAGGGGGGGGGGGCGCCACAAGCGCGAGTTACGGCGCTATCCCAGTCACGGGCCCCCCCCCCNGCCCCGGATCAGGCCGCACACGCGCTGTGCGTTATTCACCGTGCGCGCCGAATGGGGCTGGTGGGTGAGCGGGCGAGCAGAGGAATGAGCAGGTGGGTGAGTTGGCGAGTTGGCAAGCAGAGGAATGTGCAGGTGGGTCTGAGGGTGAACGGAATAGTGGATGAGCCAGTGAACGGGAAGGTGGGCGAGCAGGTGAATGCATTCGTGGGAGAGTGGGTGAAGAGGTGAGCAGGTGAGTGGGTAAGCAGGAGAGAGGTAAAGTGGACAGGTAAGCGGTAAATGGGCTAGTGAATGAACAAGTGAAGGAGTGAGCGAGTGTCAGTGCAGGATGGCAGGTAGACGAGTGAGCGAGTGGGTGAATGGGTGAGCGAAGGATTGAGTAGGTGAGAGAGTCGAACAGCTGAATGAGTGGGCTTGAAGTGGAGTAGGCAGGGTGAGTCATCGAGCGAGTGGTCAGGTGAGCGAGCGGTCAAGTGAGCGAGCGGGCAGGGTGAGCAAACGGGCAGGTGAGCGAGCGGCGGGTGCGAGAGTGGCGGGCGGTGAGCGGACGGGCAGGTGAGCGAGCGAGCGGGCAGGTGAGCGAGCGGGCGCGATCGACTTACCCGCATACCAGCAGCGTGAGTTTCCCTCCTCCATCCTCTCGATCCAGGACTCGTTCCAGGAGTGGGCAAAGTCCACCAGGAGGATGAGCTGCATGAGGATGAAGCAGAACGCTCCCCCATGCCCACGTAGAACCACGCTGGGGGAGGGTGTCACCGGGGAGGGGGTGGGCAGGCGGTGGGGGTGGGTGGTGGGAGGATGGTGGGAGGCGGTGGGAGGAGAGACAGCGTTACAATGCTACCACTTTATTGATGGGCGGTACGGTTACGTTTCGAAGGGGTAGGAGTCATTTACTGTCGAAAATTTGAATTTCGTTCTGGTTGAACGAAATAAGCAACGACGACGATGATGAACATACGCCCACACCAGAGCAAGTCCTCCGTTTACTTGTGGGATGTGTCTTGGAAAATGTGACGTTAGGCGAAACGTCGACTAAACCTATTTTACCGTTACATTTAGTGTATGTTCCCGGGGTAATTTTGTGGTCAAAATATTGTAGACGAAAATATTAAGTACCAAAAGACAAAAAAAGGATACTCAAAAGATATGATAGAACCAGTTTAAATATACAATGTAATAGAGTACTCTCCAGAGCTGGGCTGCAGAAGAGAGGGGAGCGCAAGAGCCAGTATGGATATTAGGAAGCCACGGGAACTACGCACTTTTACATTTCGGTTGAAAACTCATTCATTTAGAAATGCTTTTTGGGATTAGTTTGTTGTCCTTGCCATGCACCTCCGATTTGCACTGTTGGCTACGCACGGCGTGAAATAAATTCAACATAGTACATACGTGCCCAAGTTGTAAACACCGAGGGGTGATAGGCCACTAGGGGGCGCCGTGGCATAGAGAATCAATGCAGTTTAAATCGAAGTTCACGAAACTAACACTTTTTAAATCCTTTATATTAAGTTCACTTGCTTGCGCGCTTACGACCGTGCAAATCTTTCGGTCGTTTTTTACCCACTTCCCGTGATCCAATCGAGCTGACATTTTGCACACAGACTCGTTGTGCGTGACAATTTATTTTCGTGAAATTTTTTCCCCAAAATTTTACACTTTTTAGGAATTTTTTTTTAAATATTTAATTACTAATTGCTTAATGGTGGCAGGCAATCATCTGACCCATAGGTGGCAGTCATCTCAAGCCAGAGGACGAGAGGACTCTAGCCGCCACGCATATAAAGGATTTATAGTGAAAAACTTTGTTTTTACGGGTAAATTTTTTTTTTACCAGGTGAGGCCCACTTAGAAGCTACCTGGACACACATAAATTATAGCTCAATGAAGTGGCTCATCATCACGTGGCAATTTCTAGCAGCCGCCAAATACTCTAAACGTGTGATGTCGATTCTAAACGTGAGGGAAAAACCAGAGGACCAGGAGAAAAAAATCACGCGACCACGGGGAGAGAGAGACATCCGCAAACTCCAAATATACAGCAGGCGTCAGGGTCACGATCGAACTCGCGACCTCCTATATACCAGGCGAGGGAGTTAACATCTCATAGCCACCGTGATGATGATGAGAGAGACACGCAAACTCCAAATCTACAGCAGGCGTCAGGGTTGGGATCGAACCCACGACCTCCTGTACACCAGGCAGGTGTTAACATCTCCTAGCCACCGTGATGATGATGATGAGAGAGTGACACGCAAACTCAAAATATACAGCAGCAGGCGTCAGGGTCGGGATCGAACTCGCGACCTCCTGCACACCAGGCGAGGTAGTTAACATCTCATAGCCACCGCGGCGCCCTTTCTTTACCTTCCCTAACTCATTGGCGACGTTCTAGCGAGGCGACGTAAACAGAGGACTTCCTGTCGTGGCTTGTTGCCAAGGCTTCAACCCTCTTAGTCACCCACCGGTGGTGAAGCCGCCTTTGGGGATGAAGAAGGACCCGACCAAGATGCCGACGAGCAGGAGGAATTGAGCAGCCAAAACCTGCAGAAGAACAGACGGCGTAAGTGGGGGGGCGGGGGGAAAACTGCTGTGTATTTTCAACGCTCTCTCCGACGACGGCTGCAACAATTCACGTGCGCCGGCTCTGTCCGTCCCTGTCATTCCGTTGCGGTGAGGGTAAACGCTAATTCTTCAGCCGGTGGCGGTGGTGGTGGCTACGCTGCCTGCAATTCTCCAGCGCTGTGCCGGAGGCAGCAGCGAGGGGCTGGAGGATCACCGCACAAATGGTGTGAAAATCCCTTCCCGTGAGTGGGCGTCAAGGAGGAGCAGTACTCCTGGCTCGCCAGGAAAAGGCAGTACGGCAAAGTGCAGACTAATATCATTTGGCTAATGGCGATTAAGCAGGTGGTGGTGGTGGCTACGTGGCCTGTAACCCAGCGCTGTGGAGGAGTCAGCGAGGTTTCGATTTAAAGCTTTCGTGACTGCAGCAGGGATTCATCTTCTTGGTTCTTTCGGTAAAGTCATGTAGAAGGGAAATAATAAAATAATAAAATAAAACAGAACTCACGCAGCCGTCCACCTGATGACAGCTGCTTGCGTTGTGGCCGAAACGTCGTGAGAATTATTTTATTATGTTTTATTTTTTATTATTTTATTATTTCCCTTCTACGTGACTTTACGAAAGAACCAAGAAGAGTCAGCGAGGGTTTGTGGATCACACGCAGATGTGAAACTCCCTTCCCGTGAGCAGTGTATGAATGTCTGAACTTCTTTCGCACCGTATGTAACCAACCGTGCAAATCGGAGGTGGCGGGGAAGGACAACAAACTAAACACAAAAGGCAGCGTTGAGGAGACGTACCCTGGCCGCCAGGAGAAAGCGGCAAGGAAAATGTGGAATCCTAACTATTCCGTCTGTATTTCGATTTAAAGCTTCGTGACTGCAGGGATTCATCTTCTTGGTTCTTTCGGTAAAGTCACGTAGAAGGGATTAAGCGGCTGGTGGTGCTGGCTACACCACCTGAGGACGGCTGCTTGCTTGTGGCCGAAACGTCGTGAGAATTATTTTATTATGTTTTATTTTTATTCTTTATTACTTCCCTTCTACGTGACTTTACCGAAAGAACCAAGAAGATGTATTCCGTCTGTATGGGATTGGTGTATCCCCCTACTCTGGAGGAAACCCATTATCGGTGCGCCACCTTCTCCTGTCAGAGCCAGGGTACGGCTGCCTACACGGTGCCGGCTCACAGGCAAAGGGGCCACCGCACCGCCCCCCCCCGGCTATGGGCGCCGCCGAGAACGTTCGCCGTGATCCGCACGACGATGGCTCGGCCGCGTCGCGTGTCTCCCGTCACGGACCCGTTGTGCAGGTGGGCGCGAGGGTCGCGGCTCGTCTTCACGTTGATGGTGATGACGACAGCAGCAGGAAGAAGACGGAGAGCGAGAAGCACACGCGGTACACGGCCTCGTATCCCACGAGCGCTTCGCAGTTCACGTAGCCGTGCACGCCGGGCACCTGCGTGCCGGCGCCGCCGTGGCACAGCGCTGGCACCTGCGTGTTGCCGGTGTGGGGGGAGGGGGCAGGCAGAGGGCAGGAGGAGGGGGAAGAGACGGGCAAGCGCACACACACACACACGCGCGCACTATGAGAGGCAATATACTCACGTGGGAATACAAGGCAACATCGTCCACCCGATGCTAAAACTAGTGCAGGCTGCAGCCTTGCGCTACGAGAATGATAGCGGGGAATGTACTGACGATTTAATTTGAAAGACAAGGATCCTTGCATGGCCTTTGACAGGCTGTTGGCAAAGTGCTGTTTATAGCGAGCAGCACCTACGAAGGCTGGCACGGCACACGAAAGGGCGGTGTGGCCAACGCCACGCCGGTGGCCTTTGCTCCCTGGTGGCAATGAATGTTTACACACCTCACCAGCTACTCATTTGAGTCGACCTAGGCCGGCCCGATATAATCATCAACGGTGTTGGCCACGAGCGGGAATAAACTCCAGTCGCAGGGGTTCGTAGCGCAGCGCGCTAACCACTACACTACCGCTCCCCACAGTAACACACACACGGGCACGCACAGTCACAACGCAGATACCTTCTTGAGCTGATTCTCGAGCCCCGGTGCCAGCATCACGGCCGCCATGATGGTGCCAAGCAGCAGGAAGAAGGCGTAGACCAGGCGCGTCACCGTCGACGTGCGGCCGCTGGGCAGCAGCTGCACAGCAAGCAGGACGCGCGGCCACACAGGCACGGGATCTGTGGGGGCGAGGAGGGGTGAGGAGGGGGCGAGGAGGGGGGCGAGGAGAGGGAGGGGGGAGAGGGAGGGGGTGAGGAGGGGGCAGAGAGGGGGCGAGGGAGGGGGGGAAGAAGGGGGCAATGAGGGGGGCGAGGGAGGGGGGCCAGAGGTGAGCAAGGAGGGGGCGAGGAGGGGGGCGAGGAGGGGGGCGAGAAGGGGGTCAAGGGCGAGGGGGGGCGAGGGAGGGGGGAGGGGGGGGGGGGGGGGGAGGGGGGGAGAGGGGGGGGGGCGGGGAGGGGGCGAGGGAGGGGGCGAGGGAGGGGGCGAGGAGGGGGCGAGGAGGGGGGGGGAGGGGGGCGAGGAGGGGGAGAGGGAGGGGGGAGGGGGGGGAGAGGGAGGGGGGAGGGGGGGGGAGAGGGAGGGGCGAGGAGGGGCGAGGAGGGGGGCGAGGGGTCGAGGGGGGGGCGAGGGAGGGGNCGAGGGAGGGGGCGAGGAGGGGGGAGAGGGAGGGGCGAGGAGGGGGTCGAGGAGGGGGCGAGGGAGGGGGCGAGGAGGGGGGCGAGGGAGGGGGAGAGGGGGGGGGGAGGGAGGGGGGCGAGGGAGGGGGGAGGGNAGGGGGGAGAGGGAGGGGGGAGAGGGAGGGGGGGAGGAGGGGGCGAGGGAGGGGGCGAGGGAGGGGGCGAGGGAGGGGGGGAGGGAGGGGGGAGGGGGGNAGGGGGGCGAGGGAGGGGGAGAGGGGGGGGAGGGAGGGGGAGGAGGGGGGCGGGGAGGGGAGGGGAGGGGGGGAGGGGGGGGGCGAGGGAGGGGGCGAGGGAGGGGGAGGGGGGGGCGAGGGAGGGGGAGGGAGGGGGGCGAGGGAGGGGGAGAGGGAGGGGGGGGAGGGAGGGGGGGAGGGAGGGGGCGAGGGAGGGGGGGGAGAGGGGGGAGGAGGGGGGAGGGAGGGGGCGAGGAGGGGGGAGGGGGGGAGGGGGGGGGGGGAGGGGGGGAGGGAGGGGGGGAGGGGGGGAGGGAGGGGGCGAGGAGGGGGCGAGGGGGGGAGGGAGGGGGGAGGGAGGGGGCGAGGAGGGGGCGAGGGGGGGGAGGGAGGGGGGAGGGAGGGGGGGAGGAGGGGGGNGGGGAGGGGGGGAGGGAGGGGGGGGAGGAGGGGGGCGAGGAGGGGGGAGGGAGGGGGAGAGGGAGGGGGGAGGGAGGGGGAGAGGGGAGGGGGGGGAGAGGGGGGGCGAGGGGGGGGGAGGAGGGGGGGAGGGAGGGGGGAGAGGGGGGCGAGGAGGGGGGAGGAGGGGGNCGAGGAGGGGGGAGGGGAGGGGGGAGGAGGGGGGAGGGAGGGGGGCGGGGGGGCGAGGGAGGGGGGAGGGAGGGGGAGGAGGGGCGAGGGGGGGGCGAGGGGGGGGAGNGGAGGGGGGGAGAGGGAGGGGGCGAGGGGGGGCGAGGGGGGGGGAGGAGGGGGCGAGGAGGGGCGAGGAGGGGGGAAGGGAGGGGGCGAGGGAGGGGCGAGGAGGGGGGCGAGGGAGGGGGAGAGGGAGGGGGCGAGGAGGGGGAGAGGGAGGGGGCGAGGGAGGGGCGAGGGAGGGGGGAGGGAGGGGGAGGGAGGGGGCGAGGAGGGGGCGAGGAGGGGGCGAGGAGGGGGCGAGGAGGGGGCAAGGGAGGGGGCGGGAGGGGGCGAGGAGGGGGCGAGGAGGGGCGAGGAGGGGGCGAGGAGGGGGCAAGGGAGGGGGGCGAGGAGGGGGGCGAGGNAGGGGGCGAGGGAGGGGGCGAGGGAGGGGGGAGGGAGGGGGGCGAGGGAGGGGGCGAGGAGGGGGGCGAGGAGGGGGCGAGGAGGGGGCGAGGAGGGGGCGAGGGAGGGGTCAAGGAGGGGCGAGGGAGGGGCGAGGAGGGGGNCGAGGAGGGGGCGAGGAGGGGGCAAGGAGGGGGGCGAGGGGACACAAGGCAGGTGCAGACAGCATTAGGAGGCCATTGCGAGCCCCGTCTCCAACCAAGTCGTTATGAAACCACAGAACTCCTCTTATGCACGTCCCTATTATCCGTCCTTCATACTGTCCGACAATCCTATTAACCGTGGCAGATGAGCGTCCAAAAAAAACGCCTATTACCAGTGGCCCTATTCCTTGCTATTGTCTGAAAATATTCCCGTGTTTGCAAATGATAATACCCGCGCTAAATTCATCATATTACACGTGATTCAGAGGAATTCAATTACTCGAAAACATTCTTTGGTTCTTTCGGTAAAGTCACGTATAAAGATAAATTAATAAATTAAATAATAGCATACGACGTTTCGATTGCAACACAAGCAATCATCATCAGGTATAAATTAATTAGCAACAAAAAATCTAACCAAAAAACTATAGACATATGAGCAGACAGATATCACCAAGATACATAGAGAGAGTAACACAGTTACAGAGAGGGAGATCGTCTCTGTGGGGTGGCCTTAAATAGACAGGGGGGGCGGAGGCAGAGAGAGGGAGGGGTTAGAGATAAATTTACATGTAGCTATTATTTAATTTATTATTTTATCTTTATACGTGACTTTACCGAAAGAACCAAAAAATAATTCCTGCAGTCACGAAAGCTCCAAAATTAAGATTGAACTACTCGAAAACACTAGAATTGTGATTCTCAAGCGCAGTGAAGTTGATGGTCTCAGCCTGGCCCACCAGTGGCTTCGATAGAGACCCATAGACTCGTATAGATTCAGAGATCATTAATCAATGACTAAAAATACACGTTAACTCCAATCCAGAAGGGCATTCCGAACGTGAGGACATCATCGTGTTTTTGTGTCCTGTTTGTTGCTGTATCGTCCTTACCCCGTGCCCCTACTGGACATGTGAAAGAACGGCGCTTTATAGGATTCCTCCAATATAAACATTGCAGATTTTCTGATCTCAAACGTGCCCATTTGCTTGTTAAGTTTACTCAATTGTCTGTGCTAATCCTACATAATGAACGGGCATAATATGACTTTGAAACCCCCCCCCCACCTCCTACACATTCCACAAGTAGTGACTAATCCCATATCTGCATTCCCATAAATATGCTAAATGCCTCTGTTGATATGCAAATTCCTTTGTCAAGGCACCCTTCCCCCTCCAACCCAGCTTAAATATACGCTGCCAAGCTTGGTAGTGTTCATTCAGACGCTGTCTTTCCGACAGACCTGTTCTTCACCTGAGGACGGCTGCTTGCGTTGTGGCTGAAACGTCGTGAGAATTATTTTATTATGTTTTATTTTCATTATTTTATTATTTCCCTTCTACGTGACTTTACCGAAAGAACCAAGAAGATGTCTGTGGCGGGTTTATATCTACGCGATCTTACCCCACAAACACACATCTCTATCAGGGGTCACGTTAACAACGCGGCCACCACGAACACCGTCAAATCCCTCCTCATGGACCACCCACCACCACCACCACCATGAGAATGAGACGTTCAACAAGTATTCTTAATTTTTTCTGTAAAGTCACGTAGGTAAAACATTAAAATTAATAAAAGTAAAATAAAATATATTATTTTACTTAAAATAAAATATATTATTTTATTTTACTTAAAATAAAATATTTTGTTATATTATTTTATTTTACTTTTATTAATTTTAATGTTTTACCTACGTGACTTTACCGAAAAAAACCCAAGAATATGAATCCTTGCAGTCACGAAAGCTTTCAAATCTCGAACGTTCAATAAGACCTCTTCCACCCCTCAGGACGAGGCCGTGGGACCCTTCGCCATGCCGGGGTCATTCGCCTCCGTGAGCGAGTCAGGAGCGAGGTCACCCGTGGGAGATCGGTGGCGGTGACGAGGGGAGGCCCTTGTCCATCCAGCAGTGGATTGACCATGTCTGCCCACGATGATTATGACGAGGACGACGACGGCAATGAGGGCGAGGGAGCTGGCCATGATGAGCGGTGTCCGCCCGCCCGCTCATGAAAACAAACACAAAAATGTCAACTCACCCAGCTCGCAATGGAGCAGATGCCAATCGCGGCTCCCATGGCGAGCGGGTGGTACGTCGGCTCCTCTTGCGACGACTTCTTAGTTCTGCTTTAGTCTCCTGCTGCTCGTTCGCGGTTGTTGTTGTTGTTGCTGCTGCTGCTACGACTGTTGCGTGCGACGCTGGGAAGGGAATTCCGTAATTACTCTTCCGAGTTTACGTGCGTGGTGACGTCACGGCGCAGGGTGACGTAATGACGTTACGCGACCTCGTGCCGAGTTTACGTGCGTGGTGACGTCACGGCGCAGGGCCGACGTAATGACGTACGCGACCTCGTGCCGAGTTTACGTGCGTGGTGACGTCACGGCGAACGGTGACGTAATGGCGTTACGCGACCTCGTGCCGAGTTTACGTGCGTGGTGACGTCACGGCGCAGGGTGACGTAATGACGTTACGCGACCTCGTGCCGAGTTTACGTGCGTGATGACGTCACGATGCTGACGGAATGACGTCAGCGACTTCGTGCCGATTTACGTGCGTGATGACGTCGCGATGCTGACGGAATGACGTCAGCGACGTAATGACGCACGCAAACTTGTGCCCGGACAGCCGCGTCTCTCGACAAAGACGCGTACGCGTTGTCGTTACGTCATCACGCACGGCGGTGTTGTTGACATACGTTGAGTTACGTGACGTCATTACGCACGGCGTCTTCACGGTGACGCAATCCCGTGCGAGGTAAACCAACGCGATGACGTCATCGCGCACTTATTGCCGTCGTCGCACGTTACGTAACGGTGTTGGTTGACGTCACCGCAGTGACACCGGCTTAAACGTTCTACCGTGACGTCATCACGCGCGAGCGCCGCCATGGTAACGCCTCGATTGTACCACATTGTCAATAAAAACAGGGGACATCAACAAACCGATTAAACTAACGTTGTTTGCAATAACATCTTTGCCACACGAATGCTCGCTTTTATATTGTACAGATACCTAACAAAGCAAATTATTTCGTAACAAATAGCCTCGGTTGATTTTAGTCCTAAGCAATGTTAATTTAGAAGATTTCGTTTTGACAAACACCCCCCCCCCCCCTGCCGAGCTCGCAGTTGGTAGGGCCAAGATTGCGTAACAGGTCAGGGGTCGCGAGGCGGCAGGACGCGGCTGTCCACTCGGCGTGAGAATCGTTGCGGTGATTGTTGCCCGGCGCGTTATCCCGTTCGCGTCGTGACGGCGTTCGCCTTGTAATTGTCAGACACGTTTATAATTGTCGGTCGCCTTGTTATCGTCAGTTCACATCGCGGTCGGTGACGGCGACGGTCAAAGGAAGGCCTCGGCCTCGGCCTCAGTCGGAACCTCGACAGGAGGGCCTGTGCATGTGAGCGGTGAGTTGGGACTTTTAAAACTCGCGTGACTGCAGGAATTAATGTGGCTTGGTTCTCTCGGTAAAGTCACGTAGATGGGAAACAAAAATCTAAATTAAAAGCAAAAAAACCGGAGCAGTAAATAGAATCCGAACAAAAGCCATTGATACGAACAATATGAAGTTAATGTTAATAGGGTACCGCATTGACAATGGTAATACGTACCGTAATTAACATTAACTTAGTCACACCAAGAAATAAACAATAATAACTGTTGTGTAAAGTCGGCTGTAATCACATTATTGATACCGTTTACCACATATTCTTGGTTCTCTTGGTAAAGTCACGTAGATGGGAACAAAAATCTAAATAAAAAGCAAAACAAACGGAGCAGTAAATAGAATCCGAACAAAAGCCATTGATACCAACAATATGAAGTTAATGTTAATAGGGTACCGCATTAACAATGTTAAAAGGTACCGTAACTAACATTAACTTAGTCAAACCTAGAAATTAACAACAGCATTCTCGCCAATTATTTAACGAGGCAAACAACAACAATAATACCGACAACAACAACGTTAATAAGTGTTGTGTAAAGTCAGCTGTAATCACATTATTGATACCGTGTACCGCATAATCTTGCTTCTCTCGGTAAAGTCACGTAGATGGGAAACAAAAATCTAAATTAAAAGCAAAAAAAACGGAGCAGTATATAGAATCCGAACAAAAGCCATTGTAACGAACAATATGTAGTTAATGTTAATAGGGAACCGCATTAACAATGGTAATACGTACCGTAATTAACATTAAGTTAGTCACACCTAGAAATAAACAACAACATTCTCGCCAATTATTTAACGAGGCCAACAACAACAATAATACCACCTACAACAACGTTAATAGCTGTTGTGTAAAGTCGGCTGTAATCACATTGTTGATACCGTGTACCACATAATCTTGGTTCTTTCGGTAAGTCACGTAGATGGGAAACAAAAATCTAAATTAAAAGCAAAAAAAACGGAGCAGTAAATAGAATCCGAACAAAAGCCATTGATACCAACAATATGAAGTTAATGTTAATAGGGAACCGCATTAACAATGTTAAAAGGTACCGTAATTAACATTAACTTAGTCACACCAAGAAATAAACAATAATAACTGTTGTGTAAAGTCAGCTGTGATCACATTATTGATACCGTGTACCACATAATCTTGGTTCTCTCGGTAAAGTCACGTAGATAGGGAACAAAATTTGTAATTAAAAGCAAAAAAAACGGAGCAGTAAATAGAATCCGAACAAAATCCATTGATACGAACAATATGAAGTTAATGTTAATAGGGTACCGCATTAACAATGTTAAAAGGTACCGTAATTAACATTAACTTAGTCATACCTAGAAATAAACAACAGCATTCTCGCCAATTATTTAACGAGGCCAACAACAATAATAATACCACCCACAACAACGTTAATAACTGTTGTGTAAAGTCAGCTGTAATCACATTATTGATACCGTGTACCACGTAATCTTGGTTCTCTCGGTAAAGTAATGGAGATGGGAAACAAAAATCTAAATAAAAAAAACGTAGTTTCGTTTTGTTTGCACTGTGTGCGTGTTGAACTTGTACTGGATGGAAGAACAACAAACACGAACACACATTATAAAGAGTTTAGTTGTTAATCTAGATGAAGGAAGAACGTTCCAGACGGCCGCAGAAGCGCGTCTGAAAGAACGCGATGCCGTGACCAGCGGAGTTTGCGTGATGGTTTATGCTCTTGGACGAGATCAGCAAGGTTATCACACGTGTTTGTTGAACTTTTTTCGCACCGAAAAAGAGTTTATAACTCGATGAGCCTCACCTTACACCCGATTCAAGAGCCGAATGGCTCACAGGGCTCTACCAGATAAACTGAAACTGAAAAAAATAACTGAAAAACCTGGTAAAATAAAAATGTCATGTGAATCAATCCTTATGTATCTTCATGTGTCTCCCTATTTCTGTGTCCCTGTGTCTTTGTTACTATTTCTCCTCGTGTGTCTCCGTGTATATGTCTTCATGTGTCAGTGTGTCTCTGGATGTACATGTCTCTGCCTTTATGTGTTCCCATGTATCCCTCTTTGTCTCTTTCCCCATGTGTCTCTGACCCCATGCCTCCCCATTTGTTTTTGTTCCTATATGCTACCATGTGTCTCCATATATATGCCTCCCCATGTGTGTGCCTGTCCATGTGTGTGTGTCCCTGTCTATGTGTGTGTATGGGGAGCGGTGGTGTAGTAGTTAGCGCTACGCTGCGCTATGAACCTGGCGACCCGGGTTCGAACACCGGTGACGATTATCTGAACCGGTCCCGGGCCTCCCCTAGGTCGACTCAGCCTCAAATTAGTACCTGGTGCGATGTGTAAACATCGTCACTAGGGAGACAAAGGCGGCCGGGCGTGGTGTTGGCCACCAACCCCCTCGTGTGCCGTGCTCGCTAACGGCACTTGCCCCTCCAGTCTGTTAAGGCTATACGGGGGGTCTTTATCTTTGTGTCCCTGTCCATGTGTGTGTGTCCCTCTGTATTCCCACATCTCTTTGTTCATGTGTTTCAAATTCTATCCTCGTGTGTCCTTGTCCCTTGTGTGTATGTATGGGGAGCGGTAGTGTAATGGTTTGCTCGCTGGCAATACGAACCCTGTGACCCGAGTTCGATTCTCGCTCATGGCCAACACCAGTGACGATTATATGTGAACCGATCCTGGGCCTCCCCTAGGTGACTCGGCCTCATGAGTACCTGGTACGGTGTGTGGGGAGACGAAGGCGGCCGGGAGTGGTGCTGGCCACCTACCCCCTTGTGTACTGTGCCGACCTTCATAGGTGCTAGTCAGTAACATCACTTGCCCCAACCGTCTGTTGAGGCTATACGGGGGATCTTTGTCCATTTTTTTCGTGTGTATCTATGTGTCCACATCTCTCGCTGTGTCCTCAATTCTCATCACCACCCACATCCCCACCGTGTCTCCACAGAGACGCCGGTGTGCCGCGAATCCTGCGATCTCCCTCGATGTCTCGTCGTCCTCCCGCACACCACCACGTCACTACCACTAATCCTCCTCCTCTTCCACTTCACCATCGCCTCCTCTGCCCAGCGCCCCCCTCTGCCCCCATTGCCCCCTCTGCCCCCGCGGTGCCGATGAGCGCGTACGAGCGCTCGCTGTGCCGATTCGTGGACGCCGGTCGCTCAGGCGGCGGAACGCGTTGCCCGACATCATGGCGGCGTCGTCCTCGGTGGGCACGGCGGGCCTCTCGGAGCAGCTGGCGCATGCCCTCACGCTGCTGGGGCCCGGTACGCTCTCGCACCACGGCGTCGGTGCGAGTGGGACGCGCGCACCACAACAGCCTGGCGCAGGCGGGCGAGTGCACGCGCACGTACACAACCGGCGCCAGAGCGAACAGCAACGCGAATGCTCAACGCCCAAAGCGCACGTTGACAGATGCGCCTGCGGTTGCAGCCACTTTTTTTCGGTCCCGCACTAACATCGTGGAGGTGGTGCACACTGACTGACTGAACGGTACCGATTGGTCGTCGAGGGTGTGGCGTGCTGGTTCACACTCTCCGTCTCGTGCGTATTGAGAGGGGCCCGTTGACTCGGCGGCCGTGCGAGCGACTTGCAACGGGGAAGGTTTTGCGAGTTCAAACTCTGGTTTTGGGGTTGATCTCGGCTCGTCGTCCCACCGGGGTCGATAGAATTGGTACTGTTTTTTGGGGAAGCCAGCGATGGTTGTCCCATGGATCGGCTTTCCCCCCCGCCACAGGAACGTGAAATCCCGAGGACCGTCTCTGCAGGGCTGTACACGGGAGATGGGCCATAATGTCTCAATGCTCACTTTGAGTGCCTACTGAAGGCTGCATTTGCAGTGACAGCAACTGCAGCAGCCAGACGTTAGCAGCCACACCTAACCCAACGGATGCACCTACTGCAACAGCAGTACTAACAAGCAAGAGCCAACACAAAACCAGCAGTAATGCACTCGCTCACAGCAGCACTAACAGCGGTAGCACCATTTACTCTTATTACAGCAGCAGTAGTCGGCCTCAGTATTTCCTTTTTGACATGCCCACATGGTACACATGCATTTGTGTCTGTGTACACGCGTGGGGATCGGTAGTGTAGCGGTGAGCTCACTCTGCTACGAACCTGGCGACCCCATTTCGAATCCCGCTCGCAGCCAACACCAGTGACGATTCATCTGAACTGGTCCTGGACTACCCTAGGTTGACTCAAATGAGTAGCTGTGCCGTGTGTAAACATCACCACTCGGGAGACAAAGGCGGCCGGGCTTGGTGCTGGTCACACAACCCCGTCGTGTGCCGTGCCAGCCTTCATAGGTGCTTGTAAACACTTTCCCCAACGGTTTGTTTAGGCCATACGGGGGATGTTTGTCTTTGTTGTATGTCTTCATGTGTGTCTTCGCGTGTGTGTGTGTGTGTCTTTGTGTGTGCGGCGTTGTTCTAGGAGAGCCACCGACTGGCCTGGCTCAGGGCTGTCTGCAGAGCGATGGCTCGGCGGCCAGGCTCGGAGACGGAACGGAACCCAAGCGATGAGGGTTTCTCCACCAGCCTCTTTGCACAAGTCCAGGGAACACTGAACACTAATGACACTGAACACTAATCACACTGAACACTAATCACCCTGAACACTAATCACCCTGAACACTCAATCTAACGCAAGATGCACACACTCGTCACAGGCATACTGGACACGACTCAATAGCACATTGAACACGAGGCAATGTAATACTGAACACTAACCCAAGTGTATTTTGAAAACTATTCAAGTTCTTACTGAACACGAGTCAAAATGAATGCTTATTCAGCTACACATTGATCACGAGTAATGCTGAACACCATGCAGATGCATACTGCACACTGGTCATACTGTGCATACGTAACACTGTTCAACAGCATACTGAACGCTGTTCATATGGCATGTTGAACAGTGTTCATGAGCTTACTGAACACTTTGGTTGCATAAGCATACTGAACTAATGCGAACTGAACACTGCAGCACATGGAACATTTGTCATCCTGAACACTATTCCAATGAACACTACCTATCATCAACGCTATGCAGGTGATATCGGACACTATTCAGTGGCAAGCTGAACAATCAAACTGGCGTATACGGAACTCTATTCAATAGCATGCTGAGCACCATGCAGGTGCAAATTGAACGTGAATCACATGGCACACGAAAGCCATATTGAACACTAGTCAACTCGTCAAGGTGCACAGTGACCACTAGTTAGGTGCAGACTGACCACTAGTCATGCTGAACGCTCGTCAAGGGCACGCTTTCGGTTAGGGATCGGCCAAAAATCCCAAGCAAAGGGGGGGGGACCCCCTTGGAAAACGAGTCTTGAGACTCGGTGAGGCTTTTCCTGGGGAAAACAGCGCAGGATCATTGTTGTTTTGGGCGGTCATTCACTTGCACAAATCTCCGGGCAAACCTCTCGTGCACACAGAGACCCTACGATTGATCTTTCATAGCGGAGCGACGGCGTTGTTAGCGAGCACCTTTCAAAGCCGGAATGGCACGCGAGGGCGCCAGCGTCCGTTGGCCGCCAATTACGCGTTCCCGACCGCTTTTGTCTCCCCAATGCATTTAAGGCTCGGTCCACCTAGGGGAGGCCCAAAATAGCTTGCCGGTGATGTTTGCCACGGCCCGGAATCAAACCCGGGTTGCTGGGAAAATGTAGCGCAGTGTGAACCACTCCCCTACAGCTTAACACAAAGACAAAGACCCCCCGTGTAGCCTTAATAGACATTTGGGCTAGTGCTGTTAGCGAGTACCTATGGAGGCCGGCATTGCATACCAGGGGTGGGTAGCCAGCACCACGTCTCCCTAGTGGCGATGTTTACACAGCACCAGGTACCCATTTGAAGTTGAGTCGACCTTGGGGAGGCCCAGGAACGGTTCAGATAATTATTGTCACCGGTGTTGGCCGTGAGCGTGAATCGAGCTTTGGGTCGCTGGGTTCATCGCGTAGCACGCTTACCACTATGCCACCGTTCCCCAGCCTAACACAGACAAATATTCCCCTTATAGCCTGAACAGACTTTGGGGAAAGTGCCGTTAGCGAGCACCTCCGCTTAAAACACACGCACGCACACGCGCGTACGCACAAAACCACGTGCTCATCTCACACGTAGAAGGTACGCACACAAGCACGTACCTGCACACGTGACACGCACTAACTGGAAGGGAACAACAGAGGCTATAGTTTCGCCTTTTGACTCGCGGCCTCCGCAAATATTTATTTTGTTTACGGATCGGAGTCGACGCTTTGCCAACATTCTCCAACGGGCGTAGAGGCGACTACCATTATCTCGCCTTCTGCTCTGCCTCGGAAGTTTACCGTCACAGCCACTTAGTCAATTCGCTGCTGGATGGTGGGGTTGTCCCCCCCCCTCCCCCCACTGCCTGCCGCACGGCTCGTGCGGGTTGCCCGGTGGGGGTCGGGGAGCACCCACAAACAGAGGTCGCAAACGGGTTTTGATTCCTTACCCGTACCCGTACCCGGCCGCACCAGGGTCGCAAATGGGTACCCGTACCCGGCCGTACCCGTACCCTACCCGTACCCGGCCGGGTACGGGTAGGGTACGGGTATCGGGTACCTGATTGCGACCTCTGGGATGAAGCCATGTTGCAGGCGCGAGTGGGTTGATTCTAGGAACTTGAATTGTGAGAAGAGACAAGACGTTGGGAAATGAGTGACAAACAGTTACTCACCAGTGACTCACGGTCTACCCGTACCCGTACCAGGCAGGGTACGGGTACCTGTACCCGACCCGGCCGGGTAGCCGGGTATCGGGTAGGGTACGGGTATCGGGTGCCCGGTTGCGACCTCTGCCCACGGGTGAGGGAGCACAGAAGTACGGCGCAGCGATTGACTTTGCCAGCATTGTTCTTCCACTGCCCACCCGCAACAGCCGATAGCAACCTGTTTTGGCGTGCGGGGGACGCCCATCCAATCACTATCCAGGCTCAAACCCCCGCTTAGCTTCCGATATTAAATATTTTAAATAAATTGCTCACTTGGTATTTCTGTCGTCATGGCAGCGCGAGGCTATCGCGAAGGTGAGATGTTTGGGTTACGTGACGTGTTGGCGCCTAACAAATGAAAGTCGTGTAAAGTCACGGATGGATATCGACGGCCAGTACAGTGGGTGGTGGTGTGATGTTTGCGATGTGGCGTTCACACTCCTGGGTGAATCGTCTTCAAATTCGGAAAATATGATCTCTTAAGTGTCCATCGCGAAGGATACTCTGCGTAGTATTTAACGGTTAGTCACACCAGCGGTATTGACCAGGGCGGCCGCTGGGCTTGAGCCACGGACCTCGGGCGACTGGTGCGAGCTTGTGGTGAACGTTGGCAGTGTTGAGTTGATCTCCCGCATTAGAGGGGTTCAAGCAGAGAATAGAGATGCTTGTTGCACCAACTTTAAAGCACCGACCATGTATCGCATGCACATGCTCCCAGGGGTTGTGGGGAGCGGGCGGGGGGGCAGGGGCTGTGAAATAGGGGGCAGGAGCTGTGGGGAGTGGGGGCAGCGGTTGTGGGTAGCAGGGGCAGGGGCTGTGGGAGCGGTCGGCAGGGGCACCGGTGAGGGGGGGCAGCCAGGACAGCAGCTTAGTTGTCCTCTGGATACACTCGCCTCCACCATAGGAATGTGGAACTTCCAACCGCAGGCTCATGGCTGTATGAAAAAAACGAGATAGGCACCAACGCCTGCAAACTTAAGTCGAACGAGAGGCATCGCCATGAGCGAGAGAGCGATACGAACCCGCAATACGAGGAAACGGGGACATCCCCTGCTGGGCAGCTTGTGTCCCCATCCATCCCATTACACTGGTCAACACACTTTTTCTGGCATAAGGTATTCCAACGGGTTTAAGGTGCTGATTCCAAATCTGGCATCAGTTTTTGTCTCCCACATCAGGTTTTTGAGATATCAAATATTGCATTTTCAATAAAAACTGCGGAAGAAAAATATTAAATAAATGTGGATATCTACATAAAATATATTATAAACACACTATCCTAAAAATACAGCACCGTATTTTAACACTAAAGCAGTCACTGACTCGCAACAACTTGCAATCGTAAGTGACAGAGTTATTTCGGGTAAAATCTATGAAAATGGGGTATGCTGATAGAATAAAAATGAGATGTGATAGAGCAAATCTGAGGTCAGATTTGGAATCAGCACCCTGAAATTAGTCAAACAGCTGCAAAAGTCCAGGCCAGAAAAAAATGTTTTTTTTTGTTGTTGACCAGTTTTATAGTTCCAGCTCGGCGAAACCCCGCACCGATCGCGGAGGGGGGCCCCGGTCCGAGCAGCCTCTTGTCGACTACGAATATTTATTTACAAACAGACGACGGAGGCGCTTTTGCTTTTTGCTTTGAGTTCGGTCGAGCGCGGTTTGGGGAGGGAGTTGTTTGCGGATACGGGACGCGGAGTGGCCACCCGTCCACTTGAATGGCAGTGCCGGTGGTGGTGAGGGAGAGCCCTCCGTGGGGTGGTCAGGCGAGGGGGGCATACCGACGCTCCGAGCGTTTGGCAGGGGCGCAGCCACTGTCCAGATACACCCAACATGTTCAGATGTGACACAGAGACACTACGAGTTTAGACATGGCTAGGATACACAGCAGATGTAGATGTGGCTGAGAGACACGACGGTTTACACGTGGCTAGGATACACAGCAGATGTAGATGTGGCTGAGAGACAAGACGGGTTTAGACGAGGCTAGGATTCACAGCAGATGTAGATATGGCTAAGAGACACTACGAGTTTACACGTGGCTAGGATACACAGCAGATGTAGATGTGGCTAAGAGACACTACGAGTTTAGACGAGGCTAGGATACACAGCAGATGTAGATGTGGCTAAGAGACACTACGAGTTTACACGTGGCTAGGATACACAGCAGATGTAGATGTGGCTGAGAGACACTACGGGTCTAGACGAGGCTAGGATACACAGCAGATGTAGATGTGGCTAAGAGACACTACGAGTTTAGACGAGGCTAGGATACACAGCAGATGTAGATGTGGCACAGATACACTACGGGTTTACACGTGGCTAGGATACACAGCAGATGTAGATGTGGCTGAGAGACACTACAGGTTTACACGAGGCTAGGATACACAGCAGATGTAGATGTGGCTAAGAGACACTACGAGTTTAGACGAGGCTAGGATACACAGCAGATGTAGATGTGACACAGAGACACTACGGGATTACACGTGGCTAGGATACACACCAGATGTAGATGTAGCACAGAGACACGACGAGTTTAGACGAGGCTAGGATACACAGCAGATGTAGATGTGGCTGAGAGACACTACGGGTTTACACGAGGCTAGGATACACAGCAGATGTAGATGTGGCTGAGAGACACGACGAGTTTACACGAGGCTAGGATACACAGCAGATGTAGATGTGACACAGAGACACTACGGGTTTACATGTGGCTAGGATACACAGCAGATGTAGATGTGGCACAGAGACACTACGGGTTTAGGGGTGGGGTGGGTGGTTGGTGACCTCTACCGACCCTCTCTGTCGTCTACCAGCAACCGCCGGGAACTATTCGCGAGGAGGTCACCCGCGCAACCTCAAACGCGTGGCCGTGGCCCCTTGGCTCCTGCTTGGCCTAACCGAATGGGGGCTCTCCGCTAGCTCGCGTTTACCCTTTGCATGTGTCTTGTAAGCAATAACGTGACTGAACGTGACTTTAATAAAGAACATGTGATGCTGACGTTTTGAATTTGTACCCGTGTCCTTACCGTCGAGTTTCAGGTTGATTTAGTTTCGCCATGACGTCACCCTGCTGCTGCTGCTGCTGCTCTATTTAACACATTCCTGCGGAGGGAGCTGGTAGGAACGTTGGGTTGCTCGGTCAATGGCCAGGGTCAACGGCGGCGTGGTGTATTCCGCAAATATGCCCGATTGTGAGGGCGGGCACAAGCCGCCGTGAGTAGGTTAAACGTTGATACGGGTAGGAACAACAGGTTCCACACTGCCCACCAGGGATTATTTGTCTGTCGTGCATATCCGGATATTCCGCCCCCCATGCACCTCCCACCGAACACCGAGCTACGCCGCGATTGGTTGACGATGTCGGGGAGGGTGGGGGAAGGGTAACCACGCCCACTCATCCAACTGCCCACCCCCTGAACGCCGCGCTGTCCAACCAAGTTCCTACCTGCCCACTCCGAAGGAACGTGTTAGGGCACCACGGGGTGAGCAGCCCCTCCCCACCCANCCCACCCCTCCCACCCCCACCCAGCCCCACCTCTCCACCCAGCCCCTCCCCACCCAGCCCCTCCCACTCAGCCCTCCCCACCTCCCCACCCATCCCCTCCCCACCCTCCCCACTCAGCCCCTCCCCACCCTCCCCACTCAGCCCCTCCCACCCTCCTCTCCCACCAAGCCCCACCCTCCCCACTCAGCCCCTCCCCACCCTCCCCACTCAGCCCCTCCCCACCCTCCCCACCCAGCCCCTCCCACCCTCCCCACCCAGCCCTCCCCACCCTCCCCACTCAGCCCCTCCCCACCCTCCCCACTCAGCCCCTCCCCACCCTCCTCTCCCACCAAGCCCCACCCTCCCCACTCAGCCCCTCCCCACCCTCCCCACCCAGCCCCTCCCCACCCTCCCCACTCAGCCCTCTCCACCCTCCCCCACCCAGCCCCTCCCCACCCTCCCCACCCAGCCCCTCCCCACCCTCCGCACCCAGCCCCTCCTCCCCACCCAGCTCCTCCCTGCAAGGACGGACGGACGAAAGAATCCCCTGTGGGCTGGTGTAACCAGGAGGGTTACTACCAGTAAGACTGGGAGCAAGAGCAGAGCCTCACCATTCGGACAAATCGCCCGATGAAGCTGGATGTAATTACCAGCGAAACGTCGTACTACTCAAATTTTAAACGATGTTGATTCACTCTTCAACACACCGGTGGGCTAAAGAAGTGAATTATTTTGTCCTTTGTAAACGGACACATTTTTTACTGTTTGGCCGTGTCGGGTGGTGGAGGGTTACGACACTTTTATAAATAACGCTATCTAACCCAAAAACATTATTACGAATAATATTGGTCTCGAAAGCCTACGTGTTAAACATGTACTCCTGTTTGTGACCCCATGTGTCCCCATGTGTCTCTGACCCCACGCCTCCCCATTTGTTTTTATCTGCTACCATGTGTGTCTCCATGTATGTGCCTTTCCATGTGTGTGCCTGTCCATGTGTGGGTCTGTCCCTCTGTATTCGCACATCTCTTTGTATGTTTCACATTCTATCCCCGTGTGACCCTGTGCCTTGCGTGTATCTAAGAAGGAGTGGCAGTGTAGCGGTTTGCTCGAATGACCTCGATTGTCACCAAAATGCCGAAAGTCTCATTTGTAAAATGTTATTTGCAGTGGTGACCTGAGTTTGATTCCCGACTCGGGCGCGATGCCTTTGTGTGGGGTTTGCATGTTCTCCCCCTGTTCTGTAGAGAGTGAGTGGAGTTTGTACGACCTCCCCCTGTTCTTCAGAGTGAGTGAAGTTTGTGTGATCTTCCCGTTCTACAGAGAGAGAGAGAGTGTAGTTTGTATGATCTTCCCCTGTTCTACAGAGAGAGAGAGAGTGGAGTTGGTATGATCTCCCCTGTTTTACAGAGTGAGTGGAGTTTGTATGATCTCCCCTGTTCTACAGAGTGAGTGAGTGGAGTTTGCATGATATCCCTCTGTTCTACAGAGTGAGTAAGTGGAGTTTGTATGATCTCCCCCTGTTCTACAGAGTGAGTGAGTGGAGTTTGTGTGATCTACCCCTGTTCTACAAGTGAGTGAGTGGAGTTTGTATGATCTCCCCTGTTCTACAGAGCGAGTGAGTGGAGTTTGTATGATCTCCCCTGTTCTACAGAGAGAGTGAGTGTAGTTTGTATGATCTCCCCGTGTTCTACAGAGTGAGTGAGTGGAGTTTGTGTGATCTCCCCCTGTTCTACAGAGAGAGTGAGTGTAGTTTGTATGATCTCCCCGTGTTCTACAGAGTGAGAGTGGAGTTTGTATGATCTCCCCTGTTCTACAGAGTGAGTGAGTGGAGTTTGTATGATCTCGCCCTGTTCTACAGAGTGAGTGAGTGAGTGGAGTTTGTATGATCTCCCCTGTTCTACAGAGTGAGTGAGTGGAGTTTGTGTGATCTCCCCTGTTCTACAGAGTGAGTGGAGTTTGTATGATCTCCCCTGTTCTACAGAGTGAGTGAGTGGAGTTTGTATGATCTCCCCTGTTTTCAAAATGAGTGAGTGGAGTTTGTATGATCTCCCCTGTTCTACATAGTGAGTGAGTGGAGTTTGTATGATCTCGCCCTGTTCTACAGAGTGAGTGGAGTTTGTATGATCTCCCCCTGTTCTACAGAGTAAGTGGAGTTTGTATGATCTCCCCCTGTTCTACAGAGTGAGTGGAGTTTGTATGATCTCCCCCTGTTCTACAGAGAGAGTGAGTGTAGTTTGTATGATCTCCCCCTGTTCTACAGAGTGAGTGGAGTTTGTATGATCTCCCCTGTTCTACAGAGTGAGTGAGTGGAGTTTATATGATCTCCCCCTGTTCTACAGAGTGAGTGGGTATAGTTTATATGATCTCCCCCTATACTACAGAGTGAGTGAGTGGAGTTTGTATGATCTCCCCCTGTTCTACAGAGTGAGTGGGTGTAGTTTGTATGACCTCCCCCTGTTCTACAGAGTGAGTAAGTGGAGTTTGTATGATCTCCCCCTGTTCTACAGAGTGAGTAAGTGGAGTTTGTGTGATCTCCCCCTGTTCTACAGAGTGAGTAAGTGGAGTTTGTATGATCTCCCCCTGTTCTACAGAGTGAGTGAGTAGTTTGTATGATCTCCCCCTGTTCTACAGAGTGAGTGAGTAGTTTGTATGATCTCCCCCTGTTCTACAGAGTGAGTGTAGTTTGTATGATCTCCCCCTGTTCTACAGAGTGAGTGTAGTTTGTATGATCTCCCCCTGTCTACAGTGAGTGAGTAGTTTGTATGATCTCCCCCTGTTCTACAGAGTGAGTGTAGTTTGTATGATCTCCCCCTGTTCTACGGAGTGAGTGTAGTTTGTATGATCTCCCCCTGTTCTACAGAGTGAGTGTAGTTTGTATGATCTCCCCTGTTCTACAGAGTGAGTGTAGTTTGTATGATCTCCCCCTGTTCTACAGAGTGTAGTTTGTATGATCTCCCCTGTTCTACAGAGTGAGTGTAGTTTGTATGATCTCCCCCTGTTCTACAGAGTGAGTAGTTTGTGTGATCTCCCCCTGTTCTACAGAGTGAGTGTAGTTTGTATGATCTCCCCTGTTCTGCAGAGTGAGTGAGTGTAGTTTGTATGATCTCCCCCTGTTCTACAGAGTGAGTGTAGTTTGTATGATCTCCCCCTGTTCTACGGAGTGAGTCAGTGGAGTCAACCAAACATCCCGATGTAGCAGGCTCCCTCCGAAGAAGAGTCTTGGCTAAAAACATTATTATTGTCTGGCCCATCGAGTGAAGCTTTGTTTGCGCGGCATGTGAGACGTACATACTTGACAATCATCAGGCGCGTGCAGCGTGCAACGCGCTGACTTGTATTGCAACGCGCGGAGTAAACGGGTTAAACACGGAACGGACGTGGTGGGGAGGGGGGGGNAGACTGGAGTTTGGGGAAACCCGTGTTGTCAAAGTTGAACATGTAAAGACGAAAGCAATGCGTGTACAGCGCAATGAATATCTCGCTTTAAAACGGCGCTTTTCTGGAACGCCATCTACCGCATTAAGCGAGGAACTGCTGCTCGCTGCACTCGCTCGCCAGAGGTCGCAACCGGGTACCCGATACCCGTACCCTACCCGGCTACCCGTACCCGGCCGGGTACCCGTTTGCGACCCTGGTGCGGCCGGGTACGGGTAGGCCGTGAGTCACTGGTGAGTAACCGTTTGTCACTCATTTCCCAACATCTTGACTCTTCTCACAATTCAAGTTCCTAGAATCAACCCACCCGCGCCTGCAACATGGCTTCATCCCAGAGGTCGCAATCAGGTACCCTATACCCGTACCCTACCCGTACCCGGCCGGGTACGGGTACCCGTTTGCGACCCTGGTGCGGCCGGGTACGGGTAGGGTACGGGTATAGGGTACGGGTACCCGTTTGCGACCCTGGTGCGGCCGGGTACGGGTACGGGTAGGCCGTGAGTTCCTCGTGAGTAACTGTTTGTCACTCATTTTCCAACGTCTTGTCTCTTCTCACATTTCAAGTTCCTAGAATCAACCCACCCGCGCCTGCAACATGGCTTCATCCCAGAGGTCGCAATCAGGTACCCGATACCAGGCCGGGTACGGGTAGGGTACGGGTACGGCCGTGTACGGGTACCCGTTTGCGACCCTGGTGCGGCCGGGTACGGGTAAGGAATCAAAACCCGTTTGCGACCTGTCACTCGCTCGCTCGCTCGCGCCCCTGCAAGTCGAAGGGCTTCCGCTAGGGGGAGGTCTGGAGCGAGGTCTCCGGTGTATTTGGTCGGCGACAAAGAGGCGAGATGACCGAGCTCAGGAGGGCCACGCGACTGCACGCGAGCGAGTGGGGAAGGGTGGGATGGAGAACACAATGACGGAGGCATTTCCTCGGCAGTGGCAAGATAAAGACTGACAAATCAAAAATAGTCTGCGGGTATCTGTGTGAGTCTGTGTAGGTGAGTCTGTGGGTCTCTGTGTGAGTCTGTGGGTCTCTGTGTGTCTGTGGGTCTCTGTGTGAGTTGTGGGTATGTGTGAGTCTGGGTATGTGAGTCTGTGGGTCTCTGTGTGAGTCTGTGGGTCTCTGTGTGAGTTTGTGGGTATGTGAGACTGTGGGTCTCTGTGTGAGTCTGTGGGTCTCTGTGTGAGTCTGTGGGTCTCTGTGTGAGTCTGTGGGTATGTGAGACTGTGGGTCTCTGTGTGAGTCTGTGGGTCCTAGTGTGAGCCAATGGGTCTCTGTGTGAGCCAATATAGGTCTATGTGTGAGTTTGTGGGTCTCCGTGTGAGTCTGTGGGTCTGTGTGAGTCTGTCGGTCTCTGTGTGGGTCTCAGTGTGAGTTTGTTGGGTCTCTGTGTGAGTTTGTTGGGTCTCTGTGTGAGTCTGTGGGTCTCTGTGTGAGTCTGTGGGTCTCTGTGTGAGTCTGTGGGTATGTGAGACTGTGGGTCTCTGTGTGAGTCTGTGGGTCCTAGTGTGAGCCAATGGGTCTCTGTGTGAGCCAATATAGGTCTATGTGTGAGTTTGTGGGTCTCCGTGTGAGTCTGTGGGTCTGTGTGAGTCTGTGGATCTCTGTGAGTGTGGGTCTCAGTGTGAGTTTATTGGGTCTCAGTGTGAGTTTGTTGGGTCTCTGTGTGAGTTTGTTGGGTCTCTGTGTGAGTCTGTGGGTCTCGGTTTGAATTTGTAGGTATCTGTGTGAGTATGTGGGTCTCTGTGAGTTTGTTGGGTCTCTGAGTTTGGGGGTCTCAGTGTGAGTCTGGATATCTTTGCGTGAGCCGATGGGTCTCGTTTCGCTGTTGGGAGTCTGTCGGTCTCTGTGCGAGTCTCGAAGCGATTCTGTGGGGCTCTGGGAGAATCTGTGGCTCAAAAATGTGCAAGGCTAATGGGCCTCTGTGTGGGTCTGCGAATCTCGTTAAGTCGATGAAAAGATAAAATGTTGCTGACAAAANCCACCACCACCACAACAGCAACAACAACTACAGACAGATATTTTCTTTTTTAAGAAAATCACTTTTAAATTTATTAAAGACTGAGATCACCCTGTTAAATGGCTACAACAATAATCAGAAATGGAGCATCGGATCAACTCCAGGATGTGCGAACCAGCGTAGTAGTATAAGCATGTAGTAGTATAAGCATGTAGTAGTATAAGCATGTACATTGCGTCGTGTTCACAGTGGCAACATTCCGCTTATGGGCCAGCGTTTAATTACACATTGAATACCGTCAAACGTCCACCTTGGTTGTACAGCTGTGGGTCAGAGCACAGGAATAGAGTGGTGGGGGTGGATGGTTGGGGTGAAGCGGTGGAGGTGGAGCAGTGGGGATGGAGCGCTGGAGGTAGAGCTGTGGCGAGTTCACTTTCCTACGAACTCAGCCACTTGACGAGTTCGATTCCGGGCCACGGCCAATATCAGTGGCTCGGAGTAATAGCTCATTCAGTCCTGAACAACATCACCACTCACCCGCTCACCATCCCCGCTCACCACCCACCCCCCATCACCAATTTGCTGCACCAACCTGCACTGACCAGAATGGCGAAGTATGGTTAATGACCTCCATAACCGGTACAGCATGGGCAGCGCATTCATCCAGCAGTGGATTGAGTGTACATTACATTTTTTTAAAATCAACATTTGCAATTTAATTGTTACAATTTATTAAAAACATTGTTATTTTTTGTTGCATATCAAGTGCTATTAATTAAGCGCATTACACACGCAGGATCGCCAAAATTGTCCCAAAGTTGGCCCAACGTTGGGCCAACATTCCTAACAACACCAACACGCCAACGTTGACCCAACGTTCCCAACAACACAACACGCCAACGTTGACCCAACGTTGGGCGTGGCTTCCCGGTACGGTACCCAATAAACGTGAAATGTCGGGCCAAAGGTTCCAAACCACATGCCGCCGGTGGCCCAGCGTTGGCACCTTGAGAGCAAGGGGCGGCGCGCTGTCGTGGGTACTCCACGAATGGTGAACCGGTTACTGACAGCTGCTCCCTCCTGCAGTCATTCCGTTCAATTACGGGGAGTACCGTACACACGGCAGTAATGTCGCGGTGATATAAACTGGGCGGTCACGTGGGGTGGGGGGGGATTAAATTGAATTTAAAACGCCGCTCGCTGTGCGTTGCGCGAAGTCTGACGTTTTGCACCACGTGCCTCCCCCCCCCCCCCCGTTCCTGAAGAAGATCGTAGGGCATGTGAAGCGAAACGTCGGACATCGGCACGCTAGGCGCAGCCTGGAATCGCATCGGAGAGCCACAACCGCGGAAAATCTACGCAGTAGTGTGATTTAAAAAATATATAGAATATATATCGATGTTATTGGCCGAGCCTTTTCACGTAGGCGTACTGTTCGTAAACTCGTACACACAGCGGCTAGTGCGTACGCCTATCTGCATATGTGTGTGTGTGTATATGTGCACATGTGCGTATGAAGGTTTACGTGTTTCAATAACATTGTGGCCCCATGATCCACAGGAGGGTAGAGTAGAGATGCAGGCTGCAGAGTAGAGACACAGGCTGCAGAGTAGAGACACAGGCCGCAGAGTAGAGACACGAGCTGTGGAGTGGAGACACAGGCTGCAGAGTGGAGACACAGGCTGCAGAGTGGAGACACAGGCTGCGGAGTGGAGACACAGGCTGCGGAGTGGAGACACGGGCTGGAGAGAGACACGGGCTGCGGAGTGGAGACACGGGCTGCGGAGTGGAGACACGAGCTGCGGAGTGGAGACACGGGCTGCGGAGTGGAGACACGGGCTGTGGAGTGGAGACACAGGCTGCGGAGTGGAGACACAGGCTGCGGTGTGGAGATGCAGCCTCTCACAGGCTGGTGTCCTGCTCCATGCCGTACTCCTTGTAGAGTCTCTGCAGGAGCTGCTTCTTGTCGGGCTCCGCCAGGAACCCCGCACGTGCCGCGTTCAGGTTCTACACGGGGACGGGAGAAGCACAAACACAGAGAGCCACAGACTCACGGAGAGAGCCACAGACTCACGCAGAGACCCACAGACTCACGCAGAGAGCCACAGACTCACGGAGAGACCTACAGACTCACGCAGAGAGCCAGAGACTCACGCAGAGAGCCACAGACTCACGCAGAGAGCCACAGGCTCACACAGAGAGCCACAGACTCATGCAGAGAGCCACAGACTCACGCAGAGAGCCACAGACTCACACAGAGACCCACAGACGCACGGAGAGACCTACAGACTCACGTATAGACCCACAGACTCACGCAGAGACCCACAGACTCACGTAAGACCCACAGACTCACGCAAGACCCACAGACTCACGCAGAGAGCCACATACTCACGCAGAGAGCCACAGACTCACGCAGAGACCCACAGGCTCACGCAGAGAGCCACAGACTCACGCAGAGAGCCACAGACTCACGTAGAGAGCCACAGACTCACGCAGAGAGCTACAGACTCACGGAGAGACCCAGAGACTCACGGAGAGACCCACAGACTCACACAGAGACCCACAGACTCACACAGAGACTCACGGAGAGACCATACTCACGCAGAGACCCACAGACTCACGCAGAGACCACATACTCACGCAGAGACCCACAGACTCACGCAGAGACCCACATACGCAGAGACCCACAGACTCACGCAGAGACCCACAGACTCACGCAGAGACCCACATACTCACGCAGAGACCCACATACGCAGAGACCCACAGACTCACGCAGAGACCCACAGACTCACGCAGAGACCCACAGACTCACGCAGAGAGCCACAGACTCACGTAGAGACCCACATACTCACGCAGAGACCCACAGACTCACGCAGAGACCCACAGACTCACGCAGAGACCCACAGACTCACGCAGAGAGCCACAGACTCACGCAGAGACACAGACTCACGCAGAGACCCACAGACTCACGGAGAGACCCACAGACTCACGCAGAGACCCACAGACTCACGCAGAGAGCCACAGACTCACAGAGAGACCCACAGACTTACGCAGAGAGCCACATACTCACGCAGAGACTCACAGAGAGACCCACAGACTTACGCAGAGAGCCACAGACTCACGCAGAGACCCACAGACTCACGCAGAGACCCACAGACTCACGCAGACACTCACGCAGAGAGCCACAGACTCACGCTGAGAGCCACAGACTCACGCAGAGACTCACGCAGAGAGCCACATACTCACACAGAGAGCCACAGACTCACGCAGAGACTCACGCAGAGACCCACAGACTCATGCAGAGAGCCACAGACTCACGCAGAGAGCCACAGGCTCACACAGAGACCCACATACTCACACAGAGACCCACATAGAGAGCCACAGACTCACGCAGAGACCCAGAGACTCACGCAGAGACCCACAGACTCACGCAGAGACACACAGAGACTCACGCAGAGACCCACAGACTCACACAGAGACCCACAGACTCACGTAGAGACTCACGCAGAGACTCACAGACTCACGCAGAGAGCCACAGACTCACGCAGAGACTCACGCAGAGACTCACAGACTCACGCAGAGAGCCACAGACTCACGCAGAGAGCCACAGACTCACGCAGAGACCCACAGACTCACAGAGAAAGCCACAGACTCACGCAGAGAGCCACAGACTCACGCAGAGAGCCACAGAGACCCACAGACTCACGTAGAGACTCACACACTCACGCAGAGAGCCACAGATTCACGCAGAGACTCACAGACTCACGCAGAGAGCCACAGACTCACGCAGAGACCCACAGACTCACGCAGAGAGCCACAGACTCACGCAGAGACCCAGAGACTCACAGAGAGAGCCACAGACTCACGCAGAGAGCCACAGACTCACGCAGAGAGCCACAGAGACCCGTACAGACTCACGTAGAGACCCACAGACTCACGCAGAGACACAGAGAGAGCCACAGACTCACGCAGAGACCCACAGACTCACGCAGAGATCCACAGACTCACGCAGAGACCCACAGACTCACGCAGAGAGCCACAGACTCACGGAGAGACCCATAAACTCACGCAGAGAGCTACAGACTCACGGAGAGACCCAAAGACTCACGGAAAGACCCACAGACCCACGCAGAGAACCACAGACTCACGCAGAGAGCCACAGACTCACGCAGAGAGCCACAGGCTCACGCAGAGACCCAGAGACTCACAGAGAGAGCCACAGACTCAGAGAGCCACAGACTCAGAGAGCCACAGACTCACGCAGAGAGCCACAGACTCACGCAGAGAGCCACATACTCACGCAGAGAGCCACAGGCTCACGCAGAGAGCCACAGACTCACGCAGAGACCCACAGACTCACGGAGAGAGCCACAGACTCACAGAGAGACCCACATACTCACGCAGAGAGCCACAGACTCACAGAGAGACCCACAGACTCACGCAGAGAGCCACAGACTCACGCAGAGACCCACAGACTCACGCAGAGAGCCACAGACGCACGGAGAGACCTACAGACTCACGCAGAGAGCCACAGACTCACGCAGAGACCCAGAGGCTCACGCAGAGACCCACAGACTCACGCAGAGACCCACAGACTCACGCAGAGACTCACAGACTCACGCAGAGACCCACAGACTCACGCAGAGACCCACAGACTCACGCAGAGAGCCACAGGCTCACGCAGAGACCCACAGGCTCACGCAGAGACCCACAGACTCACGCAGAGACCCACAGACTCACGCAGAGAGCCACAGGCTCACGCAGAGACCCACAGACTCACGCAGAGAGCCACAGGCTCACGCAGAGACCCACAGACTCACGCAGAGAGCCACAGACTCACGCAGAGAGCCACAGGCTCACGCAGAGACCCACAGACTCACGCAGAGAGCCACAGACTCACGCAGAGATCCACAGACTCACGCAGAGAGCCACAGACTCACGCAGAGAGCCACAAGCTCACGCAGAGACCCACAGACTCACGCAGAGAGCCACAGACTCACGCAGAGAGCCACAGACTCACGCAGAGACCCACAGACTCACAGAGAGCCACAGACTCAGAGCCACAGACTCGGAGAGCCACAGACTCAGAGAGCCACAGACTCAGAGAGCCACAGACTCACGGAGAGACCCACAGACTCACGCAGAGAGCCACAGACTCACGCAGAGACCCACAGACTCACGCAGAGATTCACAGACTCACGCAGAGACCCACAGACTCACACAGAGAGCCACATACTCGCGCAGAGAGCCACAGACTCACGCAGAGAGCCACAGACTCATGCAGAGAGCCACAGACTCACGCAGAGAGACACAGACTCACGCAGAGACCCATATACTCAGAGACCTATAGCCACACAGAGACTCATAGACTCATGCAGAGGACCCACAGACTCACATCGAACCCCATAGACGCACAGAAGCCCATCGATCTGCCTTAGCAGTCTCCCACCACTTGGCCTGATGCCGTCTCTTCTCCCTGGTCGCCAGACTCATGGGGACCACTCTCAATACTGGTCTCTGCAATCGGCCCTCCTCCTCCTCCACCCTGCCCAGTGACGGCCTCATCACTCACCTGCCGTGTCTCCAACCTGCCACGTCGCTTACCCCATCCACCTCCTCCTCCTCCACCCTGCCAGTGACGGCCACATCACTCACCTGCCGTGTCTCCAACCTGCCACGTCGCTTACCCCATCCACCTCCTCCTCCTCCACCCTGCCCAGTGACGGCCACATCACTCACCTGCCGTGTCTCCAACCTGCCACGTCGCTTACCCCATCCTCCTCCTCCTCCTGCACCCTGCCCAGTGACGACCACATCACTCACCTGCCGTGTCTCCAACCTCCCACGTCGCTTACCCCATCCTCCTCCTCCTCCTCCTCGACCCTGCCCAGTGACGGCTACATCACTCACCTGCCGTGTCTCCAACCTGCCACGTCGCTTACCCCATCCTCCTCCTCCTCCTGCACCCTGCCCAGTGACGACCACATCACTCACCTGCCGTGTCTCCAACCTGCCACGTCGCTTACCCCATCCTCCTCCTCCTCCTGCACCCTGCCCAGTGACGACCACATCACTCACCTGCCGTGTCTCCAACCTCCCACGTCGCTTACCCCATCCTCCTCCTCCTCCTCCTCGACCCTGCCCAGTGACGGCCTCATCACTCACCTGCCGTGTCTCCAACCTGCCGAGTCCCTTACCCCATCCTCCTCCTCCTCCTCCTCCACCCTGCCCAGTGACGGCTACATCACTCACCTGCCGTGTCTCCAACACCCAAGTCGCTTACCCCATCATCCTCCTCCTCCTGCACCCTGCCCAGTGACGGCTACATCACTCACCTGCCGTGTCTCCGACCTCCCAAGTCGCTTACCCCATCCTCCTCCTGCACCCTGCCCAGTGACGGCTACATCACTCACCTGCCGTGTCTCCGACCTCCCAAGTCGCTTACCCCATCCTCCTCCTCCTCCTGCACCCTGCCCAGTGACGGCTACATCACTCACCTGCCGTGTCTCCGACCTCCCAAGTCGCTTACCCCATCCTCCTCCTCCTCCTCCACCCTGCCCAGTCACGGCTACATCACTCACCTGCCGTGTCTCCGACCTCCCAAGTCGCTTACCCCATCCTCCTCCTCCTCCACCCCGCCCAGTCAGGGCCACATCACTCGACCACCTGCTCTCCCGTCTTCTCTACGGGACGTCTGGCTGCATTCCTCGTTTCTTGGCGCACAACTCCTGGCATCCCTCTCGAAGACACCTGGGGCTCAAATGTGCTGTGCTATACGTTTCGGAGGCAACACAGCCTCCGAAACGTCGTGATTTTATTATTTTATTTATTAATTTTAATTTCATTTTTACCCACGTGACTTTACCGAAAGAACTAAGAGTATGAATCCTTGCAGTCACGAAAGCTTCAAATCTAGAATGTGCTGTGCTAGTGACGAATTGGTCACGTCCTGTTTACGTGACAATCCTTGCTAGTTGGCCGTGCCGGGTGGTGGCGGGTTTTAACGACGCGTTTATACATTGACGCGATCTCACTCAAATCAAAACCTCTGTTACCAACTTCCTCTGGAGCTGCTCAGAGACAGCTGCTGCCACTGTTACCGCCGCTGCCGCCGCTGTTACCGCTATTACCGCTGTTACTGTTGTTGTCGCTGCTGCCGCTGTTACCGTTCACTTACCAGCTCCATGAAGTCCGAGTCCGTGAACCCTCCGTACTTCCGCAGGATTTTGTAGTCGGTGGCAAGCGTGGAGTCGAAGATCAAGGGGTCGTCGGTGTTGATGGAGAAGTTGGCCTTGTCCTTGTGGAACCTGCGTGCGTGCGCGTTCGTCGCAGGACCATGCTCAATCCACTGCTGGGCGAAGGCCTCCGCCTCCTGTGCCCCCCCACCCCCCCCCCCCGGCGTCTCTCGTTCACGTCGCGGTCCGGCCGTCAGAATCAAACGCTCTGAAGAAGGGCCATTTCCCCGGAACGCCGCTTGTTATGTCTAATCTAATTTAATGTTTACGTAGAGCGCCTCTATTGAAGCTTTCGTGACTGCAAGTATCATATTCTTAGTTTTTTTCGGTAAAGTCACGTAGGTAAAAAACAAAAATTTAAATTAATAAAAGTAAAATTAAATTAAAAATCACGACGTTTCGGAGGCAACACAAGCCTCCGTCTTCAGGTGGAACCGTCACAGTTGCTTCCGAAACGTCGTGATTTTTTATTTATTTTTATTTTACTTTTATTAATTTTAATATTTTACCTACGTGACTTTACCGAAAAAACCTAAGAATAGTGGAGCGCTTCCTTCGCTCAAGGCGCTTGTCAGACAAAGCGGTGACAGAATGGAATGGCTGAGATGGAAGGGGCAGTGCAAGGGTTGATGAATGGGCAGCACCGTGGCTTGGAGATGTTAACCACCTGCCTGGTGCGCAGGAGGTCGTGGGTTCGATCCGACCCTGACGCCTGCTGCATATTTGGAGTTTGCGTGTTCTCTCTCCGTGGTTGCGTGGATTTTTCTCCTCCCCTCCACATTTGGAATCAGCGTCACCACGCCTTTAGAGTATTTGACCGCTGCAAACGTTCACGCGATGATGACGAGCCACTTCGTTGGGCTATCATTTGTGACTGCACAGCTCAGTGGGCCTTACCTGGAAAAAAAATAGTATAGTCTAAAAAAACCAACAGAGTTTGCGAGTGACAGCATAGAGGTCGCAGGGGTCACGGAAGGGTAGGGGAGGGACGGGAGGAGTGGAGGGGCGAGAGTGGAGGGGGCTTTAGAGAGGAACGGAGAGGTTTGGGAGGGCAGGGGGGGGTACTCCCAATGTCCGGCTCTTCCGGATACCATTAGTCAACAAAGCCTTCGAGTCAATCCTCAGCAATGATGAGATGTGATTCGTGTGTGACGGCAAGGTCGCATTTTCTTAGGTTGTTTCGGTAAAGTCACGTAGGTAAAAAAATTAAAATATAAATAAAATAAAAATAAAATAATATTTTTACCTCATTTACCGAAAAAACCTAAGAATGTGAATCCTTGCAGTCACGAAAGCTTCAAATCTAGAATCAAGGTCGCATTCTCCGAAGAAAATGGCTATGCAGCTCAAGTGGGCCTTACCTGGTAAGATCAAAATAAAAAGTCTAAAATAATGATGACGGTGGTCGTGTTGGTGGTGGTGATCACGACGACGACGACATGAGGACCCACCTCACGACGGGGTGTTTCGAGAAGTCCGCCTCCTTCTCGCCGGAGAGGCAGGCTCCCGTCAGGTAGCTGGACCAGGGGCAGATCTGCGAAGCGAGGGGGGGGTGGTGGGGGGGGGTGGTGGGGGGGTACAGCACCGCAGGTTTGTTCGCTCTCTCCGCTTCTGCCACAAGGGGTCTCCGGCCACTCGGGGGAGAATCTAGATCGGGGGAGGGGGGGAACGTCCGGACCGTGGGCCGTATGAGGCCCGCGAAATAATTTGGTGTGGCCCTGCCAAGGCAACCGCAGGCGGGACTCGAAATTCAATAAATCTTGGAGCTGGAAAAGCAGTTGCGAGTAGCAACATCATCAACACCAGCTAACATCACACGCCTCGCCAAAGAGAAGCAGTTCCAGCCGAAGCATTAGGGGCGAGTTAATTAAATGTTTGACCAAATATAACAGTCTAATTTTTAAGTTGATCATTTTGTATGGCCCGCGAATGATGTTATATAAATATACAAATGGCCCTTGGCAGAACAAAGGTTCCCACCCGTGGTCTAGAGGGTCCCAGGTGCTGCTGCTGCCGCTGCTGCTGCTGAGAGGGCGGTGAGTGCAGCGTGAAAGCGGCCATCTTTGTTGGGTGAGTGAGTGAGTGGGTGAGTGAGCGGGTGGGTGGGTGAGGTGGGTGAGTGGGTGGGTGGTGGGTGAGTGAGAGGGTGGGTGGGTGAGTGAGAGGGTGGGTGGGTGAGTGAGTGGGTGGGTGAGAGGGTGGGTGGGTGTGAGGTGAGAGTGGGTGGTGGGTGAGTGAGTGTGAGGGTGGGTGAGTGAGTGGGTGAGTGAGTGGGTGGGTGGTGAGTTGGGTGAGTGGGTGGTGAGTGGGTGGGTGGGTGAGTGGGTGGGTGGGTGGGTGGGTGAGTGAGTNGGTGGGTGAGTGGTGGGTGGGTGAGAGGTGGGTGGGTGAGAGGGTGGGTTGTTCGACCTCCATGCTCCCGCATCTACTCACACCCCCCCCCACCCTCACCAATCCCGCACTGATAGCCGGCGTGGTGAAGTATGGTCAAATACCCCCCGCCCCCCGCGCGTGACCTGCACGGCACGTGGGGGGAGGCCCTCACTCATCCAGTGGCCAGCGCGCGCTGAGGCTACGAACCCAGCATCCCGGGTTCGATTCCCGCTCGCGGCCAACACCGGTAACGATTACCTGAATAGGTACCTGGGCCTCCCTTAGGTCGACTCGGCCTCAAATGAGTACCTGGTGCGATTTATAAAAGCATTTGTCACGAAGGAGACAAAGGCGGCCGGGCGTGGTGCTGGCCACCCACCCACCCTCTCGCGCGCCGTGCCATCCTTCATAGGAGCTCGCTAACAGCTCTTGCCCTAACCGTCTGTTAAGACTATACGGGGGATCTTTACCTTTGTGTGTTTGTGTGAAGCGGTCGCTACGAACCCGGCAGCCCGGGTTCGATTTCCAACACCAGCGGCGATTATCCGAACCGGACCGTGGGCCTCCCCTAGGTCGACTCGGCCTCAAACGTGATAGCTGGTGTGGTGTGTAGTAACCATCGCCGCCGAGGGAGACAAAGGCGGCCGGGCGCGGCTCTGGCCGCACCGCGCCATCGCGGGCGCTCGCCCCGTCGCCTTGAAAACGACTACGCGGGGGACCTTTGGCTTTGTCTTTGCTCGCACTACCTCGAAGTGCATGTTGGCCTTGAGCAGGCGCGCGTAGAGCTCCGGGTCCTCCAGGGTGTGGTAGCCGTGGCCGATCCTCTCCGCCCGCAACACGTCCACCGCCTGCCACCAAAGACAAAGATACACCCCCCACACCGTGTAGCCTTCACAGACCGTCGGGGCAAGTGCTGTCAGCGAGTGCCTATGAAGGCCGGCACGGTGGCACACGAGATGGGTGGCCAGCGGTACGCCCGGCCGACTTTGTCTCCCGGTGGCGATGTTTTATGCATCGCACCGAGCGCTCATTTGAGGTTGAGTCGACCCCGCACCGGTTTAGATCATCGTCAACGGCGTTGGCCGTGAGCGGGAATCGAACTCGGGTCGCCGGGTTTGTCGCGCGGCGTAGCGCTGACCGCTGCGTTGGACGCGCTGGACGCACGCCCGGTAATGATGAATGATGTCATCGGCGAATCAGTGTCCCCGTTAATCATGGGGCAATCGTGGGGCAATCACAGGGCTGGACGCTCATTGTCATCATCACCACCCGCGTCATTACCCACTACACACACGCTCTCTCATACCTCTCTCATCTCACTCCCCTCCGCACTCACACAGTGACCCATAGACTCACACAGAGACACCCATAGGCTCATCACACAGAGACCAATAGGCTTGCCACACACAGACCATTAGACTCATCACGCAGAAACAATAGACTCATCACATAGAAGCCCATAGACTCACAGAAATCCACAGTTTCCCAACAGAGACCTATTCATGACTGCCTCTCGCTCAAATAAACACACCCGCGGTGTCCGCGCCGCGTCGAGTTGCTGTCTATGGTCTATGAACATCTGGCAGGCCGCCAGCTTTGGTTCAAGCGAGGCCCCGACGCTGCTGCTGCAGCTCATGTTGTTGTTGATGCTGCTGAAGATTATGGGACACTGCATGTCCAAACCCGTCCAGAGTGTGCGTCCCCAGCGTTGAACCGATGCTGCTGAACTACTTGGTTCATTCGGTAAAGTCACGTAGAAGGGAAATAATAAAAATGAAACATAATAAAATACAATTCTCACGACGTTTCGGCCACAACGCAAGCAGCCGTCCTCAGGTGAAGAACAGGTCTGTCGGGAAGACAGCGTCTGAATGCGTTGTGGCCGAAACGTCGTGAGAATTGTATTTTACTATGTTTTATTTTTATTATATAATTATTTCACTTCTACGCGACTTTACCGAAAGAACCAAGAAGATGCCGTCACGAAAGCGTTGAACCGATGCTGCTGAGCTAAGGGCACTGCCACAAGAAAGGCCGTGGGGCTGATGGGAAGCGTAGAGGAAAACATGTATTTATTTCCACTATGAGACCTCCTTTACCAGTGGCAAAATATAGTAGTAGGTTTTTACCCTTTAAACTGGTACAAAACTGACGCCTTTATACAAGGCATCATGTTTGCAATAACCGCAACACAAGCAGTCAAAATGCAAACAAAAACAACTCTGATAATGGTAATGATATGCACTGTCCTTGAAGTTGATTGGTCCACACCCGAGACAGCTTTTCTTAGAGCCTAGTATCCATTGGTGTTGGACCAGATGACGTTAAAAGGCGCACATTATCAGAGTTGTGTTTTTTGTTTGCATTATGACTGCAGGTATTGTGGTCTATGCAAACATGACTCCTTGTAAAAAAGGTGTCAGTTTTGTTGCCAGATAGAAGGGTAAAAAAACAATTATCAGGAGGTGTTTTCCTTCTCCACCCCCTCCTCCTCCTCACCCCGCGCCCCCCTCACCTCCTCGACGACCTTCGATGACCCCACCTCCCCGGCGTGGACCGTGCGGTGAACGCCGTCCCTCACCGCCTCCTGGTGACACCGACAACAAGGACGACAAAGTACGGGTCCACCCTCCATCCCACCGTGTAGCCTGCGTCGGCTGTAGAGGCAAGTGCAGTGAGCTGCACCACCGCTCCCCGCAAATTACACCACATCCGTGGGGTGTGTCGGGGTGTGTCGGGGGTGTGTCGGGGGTGTGGGGGTGTGTGGGGGTGTATCGGGTGTGGGTGGTGTGGGGGTGTGTGGGGGTTTGTGGGGGTGTGTGGGGGTGTGTCGGGGTGTGGGTAGTGTGGGTGGCTTGGGTGGTGTGGGTGGTGTGGGTGGTGTGGGGTGGTGTGGGGTGGTGTGGGTGACGTGGGTGGGGTGGTGGTGTGGGTGGTGTGGGTGGTGTTGGTGGTGTGGGTGGTGTGGGTGGTGTGGGTGGTGCGGTGGTGTGGGTGCTGTGGGTGGTGTGGGTGACGTGGGTGCTGTGGCTGCTGTGGGTGGTGTGGTTGCTGTGGGTGGTGTGGGTGGTGTAGGTGGTGTAGGTGGTGTGGGTGGTGTGGGTGACGTGGGTGCTGTGGCTGCTGTGGGTGCTGTGGGTGGTGTGGGTGGTGTGGGTGGTGTGGGTGGTGGGGTGGTGTGGGTGGTGGGGTGGTGTGGGTGTGGGGTGGTGTGGGTGGTGAGGGTGCTGTGGGTGGTGTGGGTGGTGTAGGTGGTGTGTGTGGTGTGGGTGCTGTGGGTGGTGTGGGTGACGTGGGTGCTGTGGCTGCTGTGGGTGGTGTGGGTGCTGTGGGTGGTGTGGGTGGTGTGGGTGGTATGGGTGGTGTGGGTGCTGTGAGTGGTGTGGGTGGTTCGGGTGGTGTGGGTGCTGTGGGTGGTGTGGGTGGTGCGGGTGGTGTGGGTGCTGTGGGTGGTGTGGGTGACGTGGGTGCTGTGGCTGCTGTGGGTGGTGTGGGTGCTGTGGGTGGTGTGGGTGGTGTGGGTGACGTGGGTGCTGTGGCTGCTGTGGGTGCTGTGGGTGGTGTGGGTGGTGAGGGTGCTGTGGGTGGTGTGGGTGGTGTGGGTGGTGTAGGTGGTGTGTGTGGTGTGAGTGGTGTGGGTGCTGTGGGTGGTGTGGGTGACGTGGGTGCTGTGGCTGCTGTGGGTGGTGTGGGTGCTGTGGGTGGTGTGAGTGGTGTGGGTGGCGTGGGTGGTGTTGGTGGTGTGGGTGGTGTGGGTGGTGTGGGTGGTGTGGGTGCTGTGGCTGCTGTGGGTGGTGTGGGTGGTGTGGGTGCTGTGGGTGGTGTGAGTGGTGTGGGTGGTGTGGGTGGTGTGGGTGGTGTGGGTGCTGTGGGTGGTGTGAGTGGTGTGGGTGGTGTGGTGGTGTAGGTGGTGTGGGTGCTGTGGGTGGTGTGAGTGGTGTGGGTGGTGTGGGTGCTGTGGGTGGTGTGAGTGGTGTGGGTGGTGTGGGTGGTGTGGGTGGTGTGGGTGCTGTGGGTGGTGTGGGTGGTGTGGGTGGTGTGGGTGCTGTGGGTGGTGTGAGTGGTGTGGGTGGTGTGGGTGGTATGGGTGGTGTGGGTGCTGTGAGTGGTGTGGGTGGTTCGGGTGGTGTGGGTGCTGTGGGTGGTGTGGGTGGTGTGGGTGCTGTGGTGGTGTGAGTGGTGTGGGTGGCGTGGGTGGTGTTGGTGGTGTGGGTGGTATGAGTGGGTGGTGTGGGTGGTGTGGGTGGTGTGGGTGTGTGGGTGGTGTGAGTGGTGTGGGTGGCGTGAGTGGGGTGGGTGGTGTGAGTGGGTGGGTGGTGTGGGTGGTGTGGGTGACGTGGGTGGTGTGAGTGGTGTGGGTGGCGTGGGTGGCGTGGGTGGTGTGAGTGGGGTGGGTGGCGTGGGTGACTTGGGTGGTGTGGGTGGTGTGAGTGGGGTGGGTGGTGTGGGTGGTGTGGGTGGTGTGGGTGGTGTGGTGGTGTGGGTGGTGTGGGTGGTGTGGGTGGTGTGGGTGGTGTGGGTGGTGTGGGTGGTGTGAGTGGTGTGGGTGGTGTGGTGTGGGTGGTGTGGGTGGTGTGGGTGGTGTGGGTGGTGTGGGTGGTGTGGATGGTGTGAGTGGGGTGGGTGGGTGTGGGTGATGTGGGTGGTGTGGGTGGTGTGAGTGGTGTGGGTGGGTGGTGTGGGTGGTGTTGGTGGTGTGAGTGGTGTGGGTGGTGTGGGTGGTGTGGGTGGTGTGGGTGGTGTGGGTGCTGTGGGTGCTGTGGGTGGTGTGGGTGGTGTGAGTGGTGTGGGTGATGTGGGTGGTGTGGGTGGTGTGAGTGGTGTGGGTGGTGTGGGTGGTGTGGGTGCTGTGGGTGGTGTGGGTGACGTGGGTGCTGTGGCTGCTGTGGGTGCTGTGGGTGCTGTGGGTGGTGTGGGTGGTGTGGGTGCTGTGGGTGGTGTGGGTGGTGTGAGTGGTGTGGGTGGTGTGGGTGCTGTGGATGGCGTGGGTGGCGTGGGTGCTGTGGGTTCTGTGGGTGGTGTGGGTGGTGTGGGTGGTGTGGGTGGTGTGGGTGGTGTGGGTGCTGTGGATGGCGTGGGTGGCGTGGGTGCTGTGGGTTCTGTGGGTGGTGTGGGTGGTGTGGGTGGTGTGGGTGCTGTGGATGGCGTGGGTGGCGTGGGTGCTGTGGGTTCTGTGGGTGGTGTGGGTGGTGTGGGTGGTGTGGGTGGTGTGGGTGCTGTGGATGGCGTGGGTGGCGTGGGTGCTGTGGGTTCTGTGGGTGGTGTGGGTGGTGTGGGTGGTGTGGGTGCTGTGGATGGCGTGGGTGGCGTGGGTGCTGTGGGTTCTGTGGGTGGTGTGTCGCGATGTGGGTGGTGTGGGTGGTGTGTGTTCTGTGGTGTTGTGGGTGGTGTAGGTGCTGTGGGTGCTGTGGGTGGTGTGGTGGGTCCTTGGAGGTTGAATGCCGAGTGGGGTGCGCCGCCCACCAGGAAGGTTGTGCGGTGGGGGCCCCCGGCCTCGGCCACCAGGGACTCGTCCCCCGCCAGGTCGATGGCCACCACCCCGTGGTCCCTGTACTTGAGGCACAGCCTCAGCACCTCCGGCGACCAGTCTAGCCACACACGCACACAGACAAAGGTCCCCCGTGTAGCCTCGGCAGCCTGGTGGGGCAAGTGCCCGCTAGCGAGTAGCAAGCGCCAGTGCCGGATTATCCCAGCAGCACAAGTAGCTACATGTGTAGTAGCTACTACATGTGTAGTAGTACTACACATGTAGTAGCTACTAGTAGTAGCTACTAGTAGTAGCTACTACACGTGTAGTAGCTGCACGTGTAGTAGCTACACATGTAGTAGCTACACATGTAGTAGCTACATGTGTAGCTACTACACATGTAGTAGCTACGGGCCCCGCACTTTCAAGGGCCCCGCGCTAAATGCTTTCAAGCTATCAATTCCTGTTCATGATTCTGCACTTGCTCTATTACTATAGTACTATACCGCCTTTAACTTTTATGAACGACTGGGTGTTTAAGGTTAGCGATTTGTCGTATTGTCTGGCTGTATAGCAAATGAAAAAATACAATTTACGATGCAAGTATAAACATTGTGTTTGGATATTTACGTGTTTTTTTATTTAGGGCCCCGTTATGTCATATGCTACAGACCGCGCACTTGGCTTCATCCGGCACTGTACCGTGTGTACTGTCTGTACTGTGTGTACTGTGTGTGTACTGTGTGTGTGTATCGTGTGTACTGTGTACTGTGTGTGGGTATCGTGTGTACTGTGTGTGTGTATTGTGTGTACTGTGTGTACTGTGTGTGTACTGTGTGTGTGTATCGTGTGTACTGTGTACTGTGTGTGGGTATCGTGTGTACTGTGTGTGTGTATTGTGTGCACTGTGTGTACTGTGTGTGTATCGTGTGTACCGTGTACTGTGTGTATATTGTGTGTACTGTGTGTACTGTGTGTGTGTCGTGTGTACTGTGTGTGTGTCGTATGTACTGTGTGTACTGTGTGTGTATCGTGTGTACTGTGTACTGTGTGTGTGTATCGTGTGTACTGTGTGTGTGCACTGTGTGTACTGTGTGTGTATCGTGTGTACTGTGTACTGTGTGTGTGTATCGTGTGTACTGTGTACTGTGTGTACTGTGTGTGTACCGTGTGTACTGTGTGTGTATCGTGTGTACTGTGTGTGTAACGTGTGTACTGTGTGTGTGTACTGTGTGTACTGTGTGTGTGTACTGTGTGTACTGTGTGTGTGTACTGTGTGTACTGTGTGTGTGTATCGTGTGTACTGTGTGTACTGTGTGTGTGTATCGTGTGTACTGTGTGTGTGTACTGTGTGTACTGTGTGTGTACTGTGTGTACTGTGTGTGTGTATCGTGTGTACTGTGTGTGTGTACTGTGTGTACTGTGTGTGTATCGTGTGTACTGTGTACTGTGTGTGTGTATCGTGTGTACTGTGTACTGTGTGTGTACCGTGTGTACTGTGTGTGTATCGTGTGTACTGTGTGTGTAACGTGTGTACTGTGTGTGTGTACTGTGTGTACTGTGTGTGTACTGTGTGTACTGTGTGTGTGTACTGTGTGTGTATGTGTGTGTACTGTGTGTGTGTATCGTGTGTACTGTGTGTACTGTGTGTGTGTGTATCGTGTGTACTGTGTGTGTGTACTGTGTGTACTGTGTGTGTGTACTGTGTGTACTGTGTGTGTGTATCGTGTGTACTGTGTGTGTGTACTGTGTGTGTACTGTGTGTGTGTACTGTGTGTACTGTGTGTACTGTGTGTGTGTACCGGGCATGTGCCGCATGCAGCACAGGATGGAGCGCACCGTGTGTACTGTGTGTACTGTGTGTACTGTGTGTGTGTACTGTGTGTGTACTGTGTGTGTGTACTGTGTGTGTGTACCGGGCATGTGCCGCATGCAGCACAGGATGGAGCACAGCGTGTGTACTGTGTGTGTACTGTGTGTGGTGTGTGTGTCACACTGTGTGTGTTTACAGTGTAGTGCTGTGTGTGCTGTGTGTGTGTGTGTACTGTGTGTGTAGTGTGTGTACTGTGTGTGTATCGTGTACTGTGTGTGTACTGTGTGTACTGTGTGCTGTACCGTGTACTGTGTGTATCGTGTACTGTGTGTGTAACGTGTGTACTGTGTGTGTGTACTGTGTGTACTGTGTGTGTGTGTATCGTGTGTACTGTGTGTGTGTACTGTGTGTACTGTCTGTGTGTACTGTGTGTACTGTGTGTGTGTATCGTGTGTACTGTGTGTGTGTACTGTGTGTGTACTGTCTGTGTACTGTGTGTGTGTACTGTGTGTGTGTACTGTGTGTACTGTGTGTGTGTACCGGGCATGTGCCGCATGCAGCACAGGATGGAGCGCACTGTGTGTACTGTGTGTGTACTGTGTGTGTACTGTGTGTGTGTACTGTGTGTGTACTGTGTGTACTTTGTGTGTAGTGCTGTGTGTGTGTGTGNAAGCTGTGTTGTGTACTGTGTGTGTGTACTGTGTGTGTACTGTGTGTGTACTGTGTGTGTGTACCGGGCATGTGCCGCATGCAGCACAGGATGGAGCGCACCGTGTGTACTGTGTGTGTGTACTGTGTGTGTGTGTGTGACTGTGTGTACTGTGTGTACTGTGTGTGTACTGTGTGTACTGTGTGTGTACTGTGTGTGTACTGTGTATGTACTGTGTGTGTGTACCGGGCATGTGCCGCATGCAGCACAGGATGGAGCGCACCGTGTGTACTGTGTGTGTGTGTACTGTGTGTGTACTGTGTATGTACTGTGTGTGTGTACTGTGTGTGTACTGTGTGTGTACTGTGTGTGTACTGTGTGTGTGTCTGTGTGTGTGTACCGGGCATGTGCCGCATGCAGCACAGGATGGAGCGCACCGTGTGTACTGTGTGTGTGTGTACTGTGTGTGTACTGTGTGTACTGTGTGTGTACTGTGTGTACTGTGTGTGTGTACCGGGCATGTGCCGCATGCAGCACAGGATGGAGCGCACCGTGTGTACTGTGTGTGTGTACTGTGTGTGTGTGTACTGTGTGTGTACTGTGTGTACTGTGTGTGTACTGTGTGTACTGTGTGTGTGTACCGGGCATGTGCCGCATGCAGCACAGGATGGAGCGCACCGTGTGTACTGTGTGTGTACTGTGTGTGTGTACTGTGTGTACTGTGTGTGTGTACCGGGCATGTGCCGCATGCAGCACAGGATGGAGCGCACCGTGTGTACTGTGTGTACTGTGTGTGTACTGTGTGTGTGTGTACTGTGTGTACTGTGTGTGTGTACCGGGCATGTGCCGCATGCAGCACAGGATGGAGCGCACCGTGATGCCAAACTCCGTCTCGCCCTGGCGGAAGCCCTGGTTCACCAGCGACACCACCTCGTCCGGCGTGACGTCACCGCTGGGAGGCAAGGCACAGCCATCGTCATCGTCGTCATCATCGTCGTCGTCATCACCACCGTCGTCATCGCTATCGTCATCGCTATCGTCATCGCTATCGTCATCATCATCATCACTACCATCATCGTCATCGTCATCACCACCATCGTCATCGTCGTCGTCATCACCATCGTCATCACCGCCATGTTCGTCGTCATCATCGTCGTCACCACCATCATCACCGCCATCGTCGTCGTCATCACCACCATCATCATCATCGTCGTCATCACCACCATCGTCGTCGTCATCACCACCATCGTCATCGCTATCGTCATCATCGTCATCACCACCATCATCATCATCATCGTCGTCATCACCACCATCGTCATCGC
>MU249622.1:9073434-9178091 GCA_018977245.1 Lethenteron camtschaticum | reverse complement strand
TATCGTCATCATCGTCATCACCACCATCATCGCCACCATCGTCATCATCACTAATTTCATCATCGTCATCACTACACCATCGTCATAGTCATCGCCATCGTCATCACCACCACCATCATCACTATTACCATCATCATCATCACCACCATCGTCATCACTGACACCATCACTGACACCGTCGCCACCATCGTCATCACCATCGCCGTTCGAGTGCCGTGCCGTCTCGCCAGTGATTACAACAACAACGACAGCAGCAGCAGCCAGCCAGCATCATCAGGCGGACAGCCGCAGAGTTAATTGATTTTTTGACCCTTCTATCTGGCAACAAAACTGACACCTTTTTTTTACAGAGAGTCATGTTTGCATAGAACACAATACCTGCAGTCATAATGCAAACAAAAAACATAACTCTGATAATGTGCACTGTCCTTGAAGTTGATTGGTCCACACCGAGACAGCTTTCGTTAGAGCCTAGTCTCACATGGGTTGGACTCTAACGAAAGCTGTCTCGGGTGTGGACCAATCAACTTCAAGGACAGTGCATACATTATCAGAGTTATGTTTTTTGTTTGCATTACGACTGTAGGTATTGTGGTCTATGTAAACATGACTCCTTGTAAAAAAAGGTGTCAGTTTTGTTGCCAGATAGAAGGGTAACAAAAACAATTATCATATTTTGACTGGCAAATGAGGTTCCAATGGAGCCGCAGAGTTGAGGAGGTCTCCCTCCTCCCCGTTCAGGTCCTCAACAGAGACGGGGACAAACGCGAGGCGATGCTCACGTGACCTCACCCACAAGTTCATGTTCCTGTATTAGGTGTAGCCCTGTGAGCCATTCGGCTCTTGAATCGGGTGCAACCGCAACAAACAAAAAAACAAAAACATGAACAAAAAACATCTTGTAGTGAATATGTGACTCAGTGCAAACAGAAAATCCAAGAAAAGACAGCAAAACATTGCAGAAAAAAACACCGTACACCAACGCTGTGTGCAAAAATCCCAGTGGGATGCAAGTCAAACAACAACAACCACAAGACAACTTAGATTAAGGCCATCAGTCTAACTCTGTACTACAACAAACAAACGTGGCCAAACCAATACACTTTCGAAATCACCAAAATAAAGCCATGAAAGCAATGAAGAAGCGATCATAGGAACTCCGGCGCGGCTCACGTCGGCCTGCGCAAGCGGCCCACAAACCAACGGCGACGAAGAAGCCCCCGGGGCAATCAAGCTACCTGCGCTGCCCCCAGGGCACGGGCGTCACGTCGGCGTTGGCGAGCAGCTGGGGGCTGTAGCGAGCCTCCAGGTAGACGACGCCCTGCGCAGCCTTGTCCGCCACCAGCTCGTACGCACGCGGCGGATCGCCTCCCGGTCCCCACTGCCAACGGTGGGGAGGGGGGGGCAGGAGAGATACGGTGGGGGGGGTCAGGGGGGGCAGGAGGAGAGACGGGGGGTGGGGAAGGGGGTGGGGCAGGAGAGAGGACGGGGGGGTGGGAAGGGGGGTTGGGAAGAGGGGGCAGGAGAGAGACGGGGGGGGTAGGAAGGGGGGGGGTGGGAAGAGGGGGCAGGAGGAGAGAGACGGGGGGGAAAGGGGGGGTCAGGGGGGCAGGAGAGAGAGACGGGGGGTGGTGGGAAGGGGGGTTGGGAAGAGGGGCAGGAGAGAGACGGGGGGGGAAGGGGGGGCAGGAGAGAGACGGGGGGGGGGGGGCAGGAGAGAGGCGGGGGGAGGGGGGGCAGGAGAGAGACGGGGGGGAGGGGGGGGGCAGGAGAGAGACGGGGGGGGAAGGGGGGTTGGGAAGAGGGGCAGGAGAGAGACGGGGGGGGGAGGGGGGGGCAGAGAGAGACGGGGGGAGGGGGGAGAGAGAGACGGGGGGAGGGGGGGGGCAGGAGAGAGACGGGGGGAGGGGGGGCAGGAGAGAGACGGGGGGGGGAGGGGGGGCAGGAGAGAGACGGGGGGGAAGGGGGGGGCAGGAGAGAGACGGGGGGGGGAGGGGGGGGAGAGAGACGGGGGGAAGGGGGGGGGCAGGAGAGAGACGGGGGGGGGAGGGGGGGCGAGAGAGACGGGGGGGAAGGGGGGGCAGGAGAGAGACGGGGGGGAGGGGGGGGCAGGAGAGAGACGGGGGGGGGGGGGGCAGGAGAGAGACGGGGGGGGAGGGGGGGGGCAGGAGAGAGACGGGGGGGGAGGGGGGGGGCAGGAGAGAGACGGGGGGGGGAAGGGGGGGGCAGGAGAGAGACGGGGGGGGAGGGGGGAGAGAGACGGGGGGGGAAGGGGGGGGCAGGAGAGAGACGGGGGGGGAGGGGGGGCAGGAGAGAGGGGGGGGAAGGGGGGGCAGGAGAGAGACGGGGGGGAGGGGGGGGCAGGAGAGAGACGGGGGGGGAGGGGGGGGGCAGGAGAGAGACGGGGGGGGAGGGGGGGCAGGAGAGAGACGGGGGGGGAGGGGGGGCAGAGAGAGACGGGGGGGAGGGGGGGGCAGGAGAGAGACGGGGGGGGGGGGGGGGCAGGAGAGAGACGGGGGGGGAGGGGGGGGCAGGAGAGAGAGGGGGGGGGGAGGGGGGGCAGAGAGAGAGACGGGGGGGAGGGGGGGGCAGGAGAGAGACGGGGGGGAGGGGGGGGCAGGAGAGAGACGGGGGGGAGGGGGGGGCAGGAGAGAGACGGAGGGGGGGGGGGAGGAGAGAGACGGGGGAGGGGGGGGCAGGAGAGACGGACGGGGGGGGGGGGGCAGGAGAGAGACGGGGGGGAGGGGGGGGGCGAGAGAGACGGGGGGGGGGGCAGGAGAGAGACGGGGGGGGAGGGGGGCAGGAGAGAGACGGGGGGGGGAGGGGGGCAGGAGAGAGACGGGGGGGGGAGGGGGGGGGGCAGGAGAGAGACGGGGGGGGGGGGGCAGGAGAGAGACGGGGGGAGGGGGGCAGGAGAGGAGACGGGGGGGGGAGGGGGGGGCAGGAGAGAGACGGGGGGGAGGGGGGGGCAGGAGAGAGACGGGGGTAGGAAGGGGGGGGGTGGTGGGAAGAGGGGGCAGGAGAGAGAGACGGGGGAAAGGGGGGCAGGGGGGCAGGAGAGAGAGACGGGGGGTGGTGGGAAGGGGGGCAGGGGGGGGCAGGAGAGAGGAGGGGGGAGAGGGGGGGGCAGGAGAGAGACGGGGGGGGAAGGGGGGGGCAGGAGAGAGACGGGGGGGAAGGGGGGGGGCAGGAGAGAGACGGGGGGGGGGGGGGCAGGAGAGAGACGGGGGGTAGGAAGGGGGGGGTGGTGGGAAGAGGGGCAGGGAGAGAGACGGGGGGGAAAGGGGGTCAGGGGGCAGGAGAGAGAGACGGGGGGGTGGTGGAAGGGGGGCAGGGGGGGGAGCAGGAGAGAGGAGGGGGGGTGGTGGGAAGGAAGGGGGGCAGGAGAGAGATGGAGGGGGGGAAGGGGGGGCAGGGAGAGAGACGGGGGGGAAGGGGGGGTTGGGAAAGGAGGGGGCAGGAGAGAGAGGGGGGAAGGGGGGGCAGGAGAGAGACGGGGGGGGAAGGGGGGGCAGGAGAGAACGGGGGGGGGAAGGGGGGGGCAGGAGAGAGACGGGGGGGGAGGGGGGGCAGGAGAGAGACGGGGGGGTAGGAAGGGGGGGGGTGGTGGAAGGGGGCAGGGAGAAAGACGGGGGGAAAGGGGGGTCAGGGGGGGCAGAGAGAGAGACGGGGGGTGGTGGAAAGGGGGGCAGGAGAGAGGAGGGGGGGGGGTGGTGGAAGGAGGGGGGCAGGAGAGAGACGGAGGGGGGGAAGGGGAGACAGGTGAGAGAGACGGGGGGGGGTGGTGGGAAGTGGGGGTCGGGCGGGGCAGTAGAAGAGACGGGTGGGGTGGTGAGAAAGGGGGGGGCAGGGGGCACGGGAGAGAGACGAGGGGTGGTGGTGAGGGGGACACGGACGGGGGAGAAGCGGTAGGGCGGGGAGGAGGGGGGAGGGTAAAGATGGGGTGGGGGTGTGGAAAATGGGGAGAGAGACTGGGGGGGGGGATGCAAGAGTTGTTGAGCGGTGCAGAGGGGGCGGGGGTGCGTCTTATAATCCGGCGTCTGAGTGTGTGTGTGAGTGTGTGAGTGAGTGTGAGTGTGTGTGTGTCTGTGAGTGTGTGAGTGTGTGTGAGTGTGTGAGTATGTGTGAGTGTGTGTGTGAGTGTGGTGAGTGTGTTGTGAGTGTGTAGTGTGTGTGAGTGTGTGTGAGTGTGTGTGAGGGTGTGAGTGTGAGAGTGTGAGAGTGAGAGTGTGTGTGAGTGTGTGAGTGTGTGAGTGTGTGTGAGTGTGTGAGTGTGTGTGAGTGTGTGTGAGTGTGTGAGTGTNGTGTGAGTGTGTGAGTGTGTGAGTGTGAGAGTGTGAGTGTGTGTGAGTGTGTGTGAGTGTTGTTTCTTCGCCGGTTGGAAACATTTAGGCTGGCCTGCCTACGATCCATCCTGGGTTTAACCAGGCTGGATTGTGTGAGGAGCTCACAAATCCTTGAAAGATCTGGGCAAAGTCCCATCGGTGAGCTCCTCCGGCAGGCAAGGCTGCGTTGGCTGGGTCATGTAGCCCGCATGCCCAGCCACCGCATGCCTAAACAGCTTTTGTTCGGCCGGATCGAGGGGGCTAAACGGGCGCGGCACGGGCTAGAGAAGAGATGGAGTGATGTGGTACAGGCGGACGTGGAGCTGAGTGGACTTGCCGATGACTGTACCAGCGGTGTCAAGATCGGCCTCAGTGGAGGAGGCTCGTGAAGGACGCTACTGGGCAGTTGGAGGCAGTCGCCCTACAACAACAACGGAGGGTGGAGGAGCGACGCTCACAACAACGAGCGGAGCGCCGGGTGACTAAAGCACAGCAAGTTGGTACAGTAGGGGGCAAAGGTGGTGCATCAGCCAGTCATCTCGGTCATCTCGGTCAGTCGACCGTGGCACCTGCTGGGTCTGCCCCGTGACCTCCTGCCAGCGGGCGTTCGACACTTCACGTGGCCTCAAGGTGCACTTGGCCTGGCACAAGCGTCGTGGTGACGTCACCGCCACTTAGTGGCGAGTGGCGGTTGTTGTTGTGAGTGTGTGTGGGAGTGTGTGAGTGTGTGTGTGAGTGTGTGAGTGTGTGTGAGTGAGTGTGTGTGAGATGTGTGTGAGTGTTGTGAGTGTGTGAGTGTGTGTGAGTGAGTGTGAGAGTGTGTGTGTGTCAGTCTGTGTGAGTGTGTGTGAGTGTGTGTGAGTGTGTGTGCGCGTGCGTGCGTGTGCGTGCGCGTGCGTGTGCGTGCGCGTGCGTGTGCGTGCGTGTGTGCGCGCGTGTGTGTGTGTGCGTGTGCGTGCGCGCGTGCGTGCGCGTGCGTGCGCGTGCGTGTGTGCGCGCGTGCGCGTGCGTGTGTGCGCGCGTGTGCGTGCGCGTGTGCGTGCGTGCGTGCGAGAGTGCTCACGCGATGGCCGGCATGTAGAGGGCGAAGTACTCGAGGAACTTGGTGAGCGACGAGGGCTCCCCGTAGCTCAAGCAGCCGTGGAGCTCCGCTCGGTGTCCGCCGGCAGCTTGACGCCGCGCTTCCTGTGCACAGCGCCACGGGGGAGGGAGTCAAACTCGTCCCGCCGCGAACCCTCCGCTTCATCCTCGCAGCGGCGATAGCAGCGGCAGCGGCTGTCGGCTAGCGCCGCCGTCGAACGAGCGCGGTGGTCGCCGCATCGTGTGCGGCGCTTCCGCGGCCGTCTGGAACGCTCTCTTCCTTGCTGTATGATGAAGTGGGAGCTGTGCGACTTTTAAATCATCATCTGCATTGACAACTCGTTTCTTTGCTTGTTGTTGTGTTTAGTTTGTTGGCCTTGCCCCGCACACCTCCCGATTAGCGCGGTCGGCTACGTACGGTGCGAAAGAAGTTCGACACACATACAGCAGCACTCCTTGGTCCACACGCAAGTCTGACTCTGCTGCTGACGAGACATTGAATGTGGAAACCGCTCCAGAGTTTGTTTGTGTTGGACCACTGTCCAGTGGAGAGAGGCCGATTTGTGAATTGTCCAGTGGAGAGATGCGGATTTATGAATGAGACCATCCGCTTGTCTATATCGTCGCCCCTCGGTTCGCTGTGACCAAAGACAAAGATCCCCCGTATAGCCTTCACAGACTGTTGGGCAAGTGCTGTTGACAAGTAGCACCGATGAAGGCCGGCACTGCACACGAGGTGGTGGCTGAGTCGACCTAGGGGATCCCCAAGAGCAGTTCTAATAAATTCGCTGTCACTCTTATTGGTCATGAGTGGGAACAGAACTCGGGACGCCGGGTTCGTCGTGCAGTGCGCTCACCGCTGAGACACAACTACACTCCGGCACTGCGTATGGGGCATGTGTATACATTTACGAGTTTTAAAATGCGTGACTAATTTTTGTAAGGTTTAAGCGGTACCCGTTTTATTGCCTCGTGGTGACGGTGATGATGAAAATGATGACGGTGATGATGATAATGTTGATTAGAATGATGATGGTGGTGAAGATGATGATGATGATACCAACGATGATGTTGGTGATGATGATGGTGATAACTATGATGGCTGATTTTGATGTTGATGACAACGATGGTGGTGGTGATGATGGTGAAGATGATGGTGATAACTATGATGGCTGTGATCTGTGATGATGATTTTGATGTTTGATGACAACTAAGGTGGTAGTGATGATGATTACAATAAATGATGATTACAATGGATGATAAAGGTTAATGATGATGACGATGATTATGGCGATAACTATGATTGCGATGATTACGATGATGTTTTGACGTTGATGACGGTTATGAAGGTGAGGATGATGATCATGATTTTTACTCACTTGGCGAATTCCAGGATGGTAGAGGGTCGAATAGCTCCATCCAAATGGATGTGAAGTTCAACCTGCGATGGGGGTGATGAGGAGGTGGGGGAGAGACAGAAGAGGAGATTTGTCAAAAAAAACATCTTCAGCCAAACGATTGCTCAACAACCCCCTGGGACCCAATCATCACTCCACGTGTTTCCACGCAGGGAAGGCAAAGACAAAGATCCCCCGTGTAGCCTCAACAGACTATTGGGGAAAGTGCTGTGAGCGAGCGCCTACAAAGGCCGGAACGGTACACGAGGGGGTGGGTGGCCAGCACCACGCCCGACCGCCTTTGTCTCCCCAGTGGCGATGTTTACACACCGCACCAGGTACTCATTAAAGGCCGAGTCGACCTAGCGGGAGGCACAAGACCGGTTCAAATATTCGTAACCGGTGTTGGCCACGAGCGGCTATTTTTCTCGCGAAAAGCACTTCCCCTTCAGCCTGTGCAAGGCTATACGGGGGATCTTTGTGTCTGTGCGTGTGTTGATAGGTGGGGAACGGTAGAGTAGTAGGTCACCGTGCTGCGCTACGAACCCGGCGACCCGAGTTCGATTTCCGTTCGCGGCCAACACCCGGTAACGATTATTGAACCGGTCCTGGGCCTCCCCTAGGTCGACTCAGCCTGAAATGAGTACCTGGTGCGTTGTGTAAACATCGCCACTGGGGAGACAAAGGCGGCCGGGCGTGGGTGTTGGCCACCCACCCCCTCGTGTGCCGTGTCGGTCTTCATAGGTGCTCGCTAACAGCACTTGCCCCTTCAGCCTGTTCAAGGCTATACGGAGTGTCTTTGTCTTTATCTTGTAGATAGGGTGCGAGTATTCGTGTTACCCCCCTTGTCTCTCTCAGTGACCCTTGGTCTGGGGTACTAAGGGTCAGTCAGGGTGTGGGTAGACCCTTACCCCTCCCCTCACCACCACGCACCCTTAGCACATTCCGTGTTACACACAAAGGCAACATTATGGCCTAATTATGCCCCCCTCCCCCCACTTAATATTTATCAGCAAATCAACCGGGTTGCTAAACCACACAACGTAGGGGTGGACGTCACGGGCACAGCTGTCAACCCATCACGGTTCACCCCGTATTCCTGCACAGGGAAATTGTTGAGTTTCAGGTCTATACGGCGTTAGAGCCGTTTCAATAGGGCAATAAAAAATAATCGTGTTTTGTCCATTGTGTTTGTGTTTCTCGCTTGCGATGGGACTTTGTAGGATGAACGTTGAGAATTATAAGGGGGCACGGGGTGACCAATACGGTCTGAATTGGTCTGTAATAAGGTAGGGGGCACTGATAAGGGGTTGACAGCGATGTAAGATAGGGATAGTGCTATGGATAGTGCTATGGATAGTGCTATGGATAGTGCTAGGGATAGTGCTAGGGATAGTGCTATGGATAGTGATAGGGATAGCGATAGGGATAGTGCTATGGATAGTGCTATGGATAGTGATAGTGCTATGGATAGTGATAGGGATAGTGATAGGGATAGTGCTATGGATAGTGATAGGGATAGTGATAGGGATAGTGCTATGGATAGTGATATGGATAGTGCTAGTGATAGTGCTAGGGATAGTGCTATGGATAGTGCTAGGGATAGTGATATGGATAGTGCTATGGATAGTGCTATGGATAGTGCTATGGATAGTGCTCGGGATAGTGCTATGGATAGTGCTATGGATAGTGCTATGGATAGTGCTATGGATAGTGCTCGGGATAGTGCTAGGGATAGTGCTATGGATAGTGATAGGGATAATGCTAGGGATAGGGATAGTGATAGGGATAGTGCTATGGATAGTGCTAGGGATAGTGCTATGGATAGTGCTATGGATAGTGCTAGGGATAGTGATAGGATAGTGCTATGGATAGTGCTATGGATAGTGATAGGGATAGTGCTATGGATAGTGATATGGATAGTGCTAGTGATAGTGCTAGGGATAGTGCTATGGATAGTGCTAGGGATAGTGATATGGATAGTGCTCGGGATAGTGCTAGGGATAGTGCTATGGATAGTGATAGGGATAGTGCTAGGGATAGTGCTAGGGATAGTGCTATGGATAGTGATAGGGATAGTGCTAGGGATAGTGCTATGGATAGTGCTATGGATAGTGATAGGGATAGTGCTATGGATAGTGCTAAGGATAGTGCTAGGGATAGTGATAGGGACAGCATCCCTGTCAACCCACACGGTTCACCCCATATTCTCGTCCAGGCAAATTGAGTTTTCAGGTCCAAACGGCGTACAGCCGTTTCAATACGGGCAACAAATTGTCTATGTGTTTGTGTTTCTCCCTTGCGATGGGACTTTGTAGGATGAACGTTGAGATGTATAAGGGGGCACGGAGTGACCAATACGATCTGAATTGGTCTGTTACAAGGGAGGGCACTGACAAGAGGTTGACAGCGATGGGGGACGATGGTTGACAGCGGCCCCGGGAGGAAACACAACGAGCGCTGTGCTCGCGCAGGGAGCAGCGAGGGGTTGGCGGATCTCACACGGATTGTTTGGAACTCCCTTCTACCCGTGAGTGGGCGTCGATTAGGTGGCCGTACCACCGTGGCTCTGCCAGGAGAAGGCGGTGCTACAGCGAAGTGTGTGCCACTAAACCACCATCTCTTTTAATCAATCTGTACGGGGGAGGGGGGGGAGATCGAGCGTTGCTCCCTCGCTCGAGGAATAATAAACACGACTCCGCATCATCATCGTCATCAGCAATTGGCTTTAAACATCTTTCAAATAAAATTCAAATAAAGTAGTACAATTGTAGTGGCATAGCGCTGGCTGCTGGCGGAAAAGGGTAACTGCGGTGTACGGCGGCACTCGCGTCAGCAGGCCACGATAGAGACCACTAGAGGGGGCATCTTGGGGGGAAAGGTCACAGAAGGGGCCCATCGGGAATTCTAGATATAAAAAAACTCCTATCCAGGGGCCTACCCTGGCTCCTCCCCCCTCAACCGGTATATATACGGGGTCGGATCTCTTGGAATTTCTCATTTACTTGATACAGCAAGCGTGCTGTGACGGTTCCACCTGAAGACGGAAGCTTGTGTTGCCTCTGAAACGTCGTGATTTTTATTTTTTTTAATTTTACTTTTAATTTTTTACCTACGTGACTTTATCGAAAAAACCTAAGAATATGCCCATCGGGAAGCCCCGGGAACTCGCGAGTAGGTCCCAGAAGGGGAGCGTGGCGGGGGCGGAGCGTCCTGGCCACGCTGGGAGTATCAGAGGGACCCCTGAACGGGACCTCGGGACTGTCGCTGGAAGTGGGATGCCCGTCGTGCCGCTCAAGTCCATCGTCGTCACCATCTCCTCGTCGTCGTCTCCGTCTTCACCAGACAGCCGACCAACTGTTCTACGTAGTGCCGCCAATGATAGACGGTCTTAATAATAATTTATAATAGTGTACACCCACGTAGGGTGTTGTGTGTTTTACCACGATGGTGCTTGTGAAATGAAAGAAGGGCCTCCAGTTATTACTGTCTCCGAGTTGAGTCACACACAATTAGAATGTAAAAAAACCCCAACGCAGCACTGAGTCCTAATGACTCAGCGTGCCGTATAATTGGAGTTTGTGGTCTCTCACACGCTCTTTCTCCCCGTGATCGCGTGGATTTTTCTCCGGGTCCTCCAGTTTTTCCCTCGACATTTAGAACCAACATCACGCGTACAGGGACTCCTCTACTTACGAACATTCGGACTTTCAGAGATACGAACAAACCCGTCCGTATGTCCAGTTGCCTGTTTGGACCGAGAGTCGTAAGTTCAACTGCTACACAATAGATGGCGGTGGTGGCATCTACATCTATAGAACGTGAAGAACCAGGCATCTGCATCTACAGAACGTGAAGAACCATTGAAATCTACATCTACAGGAGATTATGCAACTTTTAAAGCCATTCTCTGTGTTTAGTGTACACGCCGTGCAACACGTTTGTAATCGACAGGAGTAAAGTTGGACTTACGAACGAATCGACTTAGGAGCAGACTCTGGAACCTAACTCGTAAGTAGAGGAGTCCCTGTATTTGTCTGCTATAAATATCCACGTGATGACGATAAGCCTCTTAGTCGAGCTATCATCTGTGATGACCGGGTCGCTTCTCAGTGGTGCCTTACCTGGTAAAATTACAACATTTTAAAAAATATAGTTTCGTTTGAAAAAAAACAACAACGGTGGAATGAAGAAAGGGAAGCTGAGCTGATGAGGGTGACCCCGTGGCCTGCGTGGACTTTGAGGATGACGAGGAGGGGACCGCCGCGTGTCTTTCTGCAAACGTCACTTTTACAATCGGCGCGTAGAACGTGGGACGGTCAGCCTGCGGAGGCGTGGCATCGTCGGCAAACCGCACCTCCTATGAGCACGGCCGGCTACGTACGGTGTGAAAGAAGTTCAACATACACGCACACACGCGCCTACAAACCGACAAAGCTGGGAAAAGCGCGCGGCAAAGCAGAGGAGAGAGAGAGAGACTCGCCCTGGGAATTGGTCCTCGCACCCGAGAGAACGGAGGAGCCACGTGGACCAGAGTCCCCACCACGCCCCGCGACGTTTCGCTGATGAGGCTGAATCAAGGTGCAGAGAGGGCTGGGGGTCGTGAGTGGGTGATGGGGGTGGGAGGCCGCTGGGTTGCGCCCTAACCCCGCTTGAACTCGGCCGCTCTTGACCCCTGACCCCGCTGCAAGGCGCCACGCGGTGCGATCTCGCTCTGCCGGCAGCAAGCGGCGGTAACGTGGCCGCTTGTCGGTCAAAACAAAACCCCAACAATTGCGCAAGAGATGGTTACGCGCCATGAAAAAGTGCCCATTGCCCAAGAACTTCACCGATTGTAGAATGTAATTCGTGCTGCTAACAACAACAACAACAACCGCCATTCGCCACTAAGTGGCGGTGACGTCACCACGACGCTTGTGCCAGGCCATGTGCATCTTGAGGCCACGTGAAGTGTCGAACGCCCGCTGGCAGGAGGTCACGGGGCAGACCCAGGTGCCACGGGTCGACTGACCGAGATGACCGAGATGACTGGCTGATGCGCCACCTGTGCCCCCTACTGTACCAACTTGCTGTGCTTTAGCCACCCGGCGCTCCGCTCGTTGTTGTGAGCGTCGCTCCTCCGCCCTCCGTTGTTGTTTGAGGGCGACTGCCTCCAACTGCCCAGTAGCGTCCTTCACGAGCCTCCTCCACTGAGGCCGATCTTGACAGTCATCGGCAAGTCCACTCAGCTCCACGTCCTCCTGTACCACATCACTCCATCTCTTCTCTAGCCCGTGCGCGCCCGTTTAGCCCCCTCGATCCGGCCGAACAAAAGCTGTTTAGGCATGCGGTGGCTGGGCATGCGGGCTGCTAAGGCCACACACACACTCACTCTTAGTGTGGTTGTTGTTATTGACGAGCGAGTTAAGAGTTCCCATCTTCTTGGTTCTTTCGGTAAAGTCACGTAGAAGGAAAATAAAAATAAAACATAATAAAATAATTCTCACGACGTGACTTTACGAAAGAACCAAGAAGATGAATCCCTGCAGTCACGAAAGCTTTAAATCGAGAGTTAAGAGTTGTTTTTTTTTTCCGCACCCAGCCCCCCGCCCGCAACGATTGCAGCCACCGACCGACTGTTCGTGAGCTGCGGAACATCGGAGCTGTAATCTCGCCCTTTTACGAGCTCGCGAGCAAAGGTGCAAACGACACGCAACAGAGATATCCCCAACGCACCCCGGCCACCACCTCCAGTGGAACTAAGCAAAGACCCCCCACCATCCCCCCACCACCCGTATAACCTTTACAGATTGTTGGACCAAGCACTGATAACGAACGCCCACAGAGAAACCATCAGCCGCCCCCCCCCCCCCGTCCTGTGGAACTAACCAAAGGTCCCCCCGTATAACCTTAACATAGTGTTTAGGGCAAGTCATTAATTGCAACTTTTTTTGTTATTTTACCAGATAAGGCTCCACTGAGATACGCAGCTCTCTTTCCAGAAGCGACCGGGCCACCACGAGTGATAGCTCGACGAAGTGGCTCATCGTCACGCGGAAATGTACAGCGGCCAACAACTCTTAAGTCGAAATGCACGTTTCTTAATGTGGCGAAAAAAACCGGAGGATCCGGAGAAAAAATCCACGTGGCCACGGAGAGTGAGAACATGCAAACCCCAAATAAATATGTAGCAAGAGTCAGGTTCGGGATCGAACCCACGACCTCCTGTAGACCAGGCGAGGTAGTTGACATCTCCTAGCCACCGTGATGATGATCATGAGAGAGAGACATGCAAACTCCAAATATACAGCAGCAGGCGCCAGGGTCGGATCGAACCCACGACCTCCTGTAGACCAGGCGAGGTAGTTGACATCTCCTAGCCACCGTGATGATGATCATGAGAGAGAGACACGCAAACTCCAAATATACAGCAGGCGCCAGGGTCGTGATCGAACCCACGACCTTCTGTATACAAGGCGAGGTAGTTAACATCTCCTAGCCACCGTGATGATGATGAGAGAGAGAGACACGCAAACTCCAATATACAGCAGCAGGCGTCAGGGTCGTGATCGAACCCACGACCTCCTGTATACAAGGCGAGGTAGGTAACATCTTCTAGCCACCGTGGCTGTGAGCAAACGCCCAGGTTGACTCTGCTATAGCTCTACTGCCCGTGTGTGTCAGTGTGTGTGCGTGTTGTGGGGAGCGGTAGTGTAGGGGTTAGCGCGCTGCACTACGAACCCGGCGGCCCGAGTTCGACTCAGCCTCAAATGAGTACCTGGTGCGGTGTGTAGTAAACATCGCCACTGGGGAGACAAAGGCGGCCGGGCGTGGTGTTGGCCACTCACCCCTTCCGTGTGCCGTGCCGGCTTTCATAGGTGCTGCTCGCTAACAGCACTTGCCCAACAGTCTGTTCAGGCTATACGGGGATCTTTGTCCTCGTGCGTGTTGAGCCGTCTTAACGGATCTGGGAGCTAAAATAACGCTCCCTCCAAGGCGCTGCTTCCTGGGCTGAGACGGATGAGGGAGAATCGGGAGTTGAAGCGATCTAATCCGCACCGATGCAGGGGGGCAAAATGCGCAGCTCTGCAACTGCGCGCTCATTGCCACTGCGGACGGATGGGGCCTCCGCTTGGGAGGGGTTCCGCGGTGGCTAGGAGATGTTAACTACCTCGCCTGGTTACAGGAGGTCGTGCGATCCCGACCCTGACACCTGCTGCTGTATATTTGGAATTTGCGGCGTGTCTCTCTCTCTCATCATCATCACGGTGGCTAGGAGATGTTAACTACCTCGCCTGGTGTACAGGAGGTCGTGCATCCCGACCCTGACGCCTGCCGCTGTATATTTGGAATTTGCGGCGTGTCTCTCTTTCATCATCACGGTGGCTAGGAGATGTTAACTACCTCGCCTGGTGTACAGGAGGTCGTGGATCCCGACCCTGACCTGCTGCTGTATATTTGGAATTTGCGGTGTGTCTCTCTCTCTCATCATCATCATTATGATGATAGTACTGAATGATACTGTTGCTGATGATAATCTTACTGGTAATGATACTGCTGTTGATGATGATGTTACTGGTAATGATACCGCTGATAAAAGTGTTACTGGTAATGATACTGCTGATGATGTTACTGGCAATGATACTGCTGCTGATGATACTGGTAATGATACTGCTGCTGATGATGATGTTACTGGTAATGATACCGCTGATAAAAGTGTTACTGGTAATGCTACTGCTGATTATGATGATAGTACTGCAATGATACTGCTGCTGATGATAATCTTGGTAATGATACTGCTGCTGATGATGATGTTACTGGTAATGATACCGCTGATAAAAGTGTTACTGGTAATGCTACTGCTGATTATGATGATAGTACTGCAATGATACTGCTGCTGCTGCTGATGATGATAATCCTGGTAATGATACTGCTGATGATGATGTTACTGGCAATACTGCTGCTGCTGCAGATCGTGTTACTGGCAATGATACTGCTGCTGATGATGATAATCCTGGTAATGATACTGCTGATGATGATATTACTTGCAATGATACTGCTGCTGCTGCTGATCGTGTTACTGGTAATGATACTGCTGATTATGATGATAGTACTGGCAATGATACTGCTGCTGCTGATGATAATCTTGGTAATGATACTGCTGCTGATGATGATGCTACTGGTAATGATACTGCTGATAAAAGTGTTACTGGTAATGCTACTGCTGATTATGATGATAGTACTGGTAATGATACTGCTGCTGATGATAATCTTGGTAATGATACTGCTGCTGATGATGATGTTACTGGTAATGATACTGCTGATAAAAGTGTTACTGGTAATGATACTGCTGATTATGATGATAGTACTGGCAATGATACTGCTGCTGCTGATGATAATCTTGGTAATGATACTGCTGCTGATGATGATGTTACTGGTAATGATACCACTGATAAAAGTATTACTGGTAATGATACTGCTGATTATGATGATAGTACTGGCAATGATACTGCTGCTGCTGATGATAATCTTGGTAATGATACTGCTGCTGATGATGATGTTACTGGTAATGATACCGCTGATAAAAGTGTTACTGGTCATGCTACTGCTGATTATGATGATAGTACTGCAATGATACTGCTGCTGCTGATGATAATCTTGGTAATGATACTGCTGATGATGATGTTACTGGTAATGATACCACTGATAAAAGTATTACTGGTCATGCTACTGCTGATGACGATGACACTCGTGATGCTGCTGCCCGCAGTCGACTCTAAGCCTCGGCAAGGCAAGTAAAAGTGCAAAAACGAGCCTACCTTTACCCTACCTTTTACCTTACCACAATACAATCACTCTACCCTACCTTTTACCCTTTAGCAGGTAAGGTAAACGGTAAAAAGCAACGAGCCTACCTTTTACCCTACCCTTTACCCTACCCTTTACCCTTACCCCTTGGCATGTCGACACCTTTACCTTTACCCTTTTACCCGGTAAAAAGGGTACAATTACCTTCCCTTGCCGAGGCCTAGTCGACTCATCGGGATGCCCCCCCCGCGGAAAGTTACGGTGGCCGGCGACATCCGGGCTCTGATTTATCAAATATCTCGAGTCCGAGGTGAAACGGGCCTTGGGTTGCTCACATCTCTGTACAGGCAGTAGACGATTAAGTGACCCCCTTAGCGGTGCCAGTGAAACACGCGGACGATCCAACTAAAATGTGTAACATGGGTCCCAGAAATAACAGCAGCAGCAGTAACATCAGGATCAGTACCAAGAGCAGCAGCAAAATCATCAGTAGTGGAAGCAACATCGCTGCCAACCCCGTACAGCTTATTGGTTCTTTCGGTAAAGTCACGTAGAAGGGAAGTAATAAAATAATTAAAATAAAACATAATAAAATAATTCTCACGACGTTTCGGCCACAACGCAAGCAGCCGTCCTCGTTGTGGCCGAAACGTCGTGAGAATTATTTTATTATGTTTTATTTTTATTATTTTATTACTTCCCTTCTACGTGACTTTACCGAAAGAACCAAGAAGATGAATCCCTGCAGTCACGAAAGCTTTAAATCGAAACGTACGGTGTTCTTGTCCAGGGAAATTGAAAAATGTTTGTGTCTTTTTGGTGCTTCTTCCTTAGACTTTAGGAAACAGATTTATAAGGCACTGAAATACGATCTAGACTGGTCTGTAAAGTACACTGAAAGGGTTGATACTATCGAATGTCACATCTAGCGGTATATGCCAGCGTTAGTGCAAAGCAGCAGTAGTATCAACAGAAAATATCATCGGTATCCCAGCTGCAACCTAGATCGTAGCGACAATATGAACATCATAGTCATCTTCTTGGTTCTTTCGGTAAAGTCACGTAGAAGGGAAATAATAAAATAATAAAAATAAAACATTAAATAATTCTCATGACGTTTCGGCCACAACGCAAGCAGCCGTCCTCAGGTGAAGACAGGTCTGTCGAGACGACAGTCTGAATGACAACCCAGGCTTGGAGCGTCTATTAAAGCTGGGAGGGAGGAGGAAGAGCGCCTTGACAAAATAATTTGCATATCAAGAGGATTTTAGCATATTTATGGGAAATGCAGATATGCGATTAGTACTACTTGTGAAATGCGTAGGAGGTTTGGCGAGGGGTTTAAAGTTATGTTTTGCCCGTGCATTATGCAGGATTAGCAGCATCAAAGGGAGGGGATAGGGCGAAGCATTAAGACGGAATGTTAATAGTCTGTAGCTGCAGCAAAATCGATCGGCAATGATAATCATCTTGAGCAGCAGACGTATTACAATCATCGTCGTCAGCGTCGTCGTCGTCATCACGAATCGCATCATCTCAGTCGTCTCAATCATCGCGGTCGACCTCTGTACCCCCAACCCAGACGACTCTTAACCCTCTGCTCACTCCGGTGTCAAGCAACACAGTGCACCATGCCATCAGCACGCGTTCAACTGCGCACGGAAGTTCGCTGTCGACGTGTCTCTCTCTCTCTCTCACGGCGTCAACAGCAGCAGCAAGACGCAGCAACAACAACCAACACAGTACAAGGGTTAGAGTCAATGAGTAGGGTAAGGTCAAGGGTAGAGTCAAGGGTAGAGTCAGGGTAGAGTCAGGGGTAGAGTGACGGATAGAGGGGTAGGGGTAGAGCTAAGGGTATGTGTTACGTTAGAATCGCGAGTAGCGTTAGGGTGAGCGTTACGATTTATCCTGAAGGTGAAGCTTCACTTACAAGAGAGACCCCCCTCCACCCTCCTCCTCCTCTTTGGTCGAGGCGCAGTTTCAGATGACAACGCTTCGGTTGAATTTCAATTTAAAGCTTTCGTGACTGCAGGGATTCATCTTCTTGGTTCTTTCGGTAAAGTCGTCACGTAGAATGGAAATAAAGAAATAATAAAATAAAACACAATAAGATAATTCTCACGACGTTTCGGCCACGACGCAAGCAGCCGTCCTCGGGTGAAGACCAGGTCTGTCGGGGGAGACGCTGTCTACGTGACTTTACCGAAAGAACCAAGAAAACGCTTCGGTTGTTGGGAGTCGCCGTTTCGGGCGTTTGATTGCGCCAGTCTCGCGCAGGTAAATCGCTCGCGCGAGACGCTCACTCTCTCGCACTCTCACCTGTGAGCATCACCCTCCTCACCTGGGCACGGCGGGCTCGAGGCGAGCAGCAGGATGAGGGCCCCCCGTCTTTGGCTTAATCGGCGCACCAAGGTTACACACCCTTCACGATGGCAGCCGGGTAAACCCGCACACGGCTCAGCTGTACAGAACTTCACGAGGAAGTTGAGTGGATGTCGAACAGGCGAGTGTGTGTGTGTACCTGTGTGTGTGTACTTGTGTGTGTATGCGCGCCCCCTACAGATGAGTGTACCGATGTCCCGATGCAGGTGTGCAGGTGTCAGTGTGTGTGCCCCTACAGGCGAAAGCGTGTCTTGCGTCCCACTCTATAGGTCTGTTGTGTACCTGTGTGTGTGTGCCGTGGAGGAATTCATGGGGGCTCGCTCACAGGTCCGACAGTCTGTTAAGACCATACGGGGAATCTTTGGGGCCGTCCATAAATGACGTCACGCGATTTTGACGATTTTTACCCCCCCCCCTCGTCACACGGCGTCACAAAAAGTCAGACCCCCCCCTCAAATATGACATTACAAAGCTCTGCCCCCATCCCCAAAACCATATTTTTCATTTTGAAAATAAAACATGCTTCAAATCGCTTTAAACTATTGTCATTGTAGTGCGTATTTAATGTGGCGCTGCACTCTGATGTTGTTGGAGAAAACATGTATTAAAAAGGAGGCGTTGGAAAGCTTACATTTAGCATAAAATAAAAAAATGTTTAATAGCAATCATTAAAACATTTTTCAAAATGTATGCTTCTCCATTCTCCCATGGAGAAGCAAAATGCTCGCTCATAGAATAAATAAAAGGTGACCTTAGTAAATTTAAATAATCAATAGTTAATAATGAAAATGTATCTATATTTATTTAAAGTTGCGCATTTTGATGTGACGTCACATTTCTCAACCCCCCCCCCTCGTCACACATCGTCACAAACGTCTGAACACCCCCAGGTGCGTGACGTCATTTATGGACGGCCCCTTTGCCTTTATACAGGTGTGTACAGTACCTGTGTGTGTGCGCGCCTCTGCAGGTAAGGTGAGGAGAGGTGGTGGAGCGGTCAGCGTGTAGCGCTCCGAACCTGGCGATCCGAGTTCGATTCCCTAGGTTTTCTCAGCCTCGAATGAGTCCCGAGTACCATATTCTTAGGTTTTTTCGGTAAAGTCACGTAGGTAAAAAAAGAATAAAAGTTAAATAAAAATAAAATAAAATTAGTAGTTCCACTAGAGAGACAAAGGCGGACGGGCGTGGTGCTGGCCACCCACCCCCCTCGTGTGCCGTTCCGGCCTCCATAGGTGTACTCGCTAACCGCACTTGCCCCAACAGTCTGTGAAGGTTCTAGATTTGAATTTCTCTCACTTGATACAGCTATCGTGCTGTGACGGTTCCACCTGAAGACGGAAGCTTGTGTTGCCTCCGAAACGTCGTGATTTTTATTTTTTTATTTTACTTTTATTAATTTAATTTTTTTTACCTACGTGACTTCACCGACAAAACCTAAGAATATGAGTCTGTGAAGGCTACACTGGAATTTGTAGGGGTGGGTGGGGTCTTTGTCTTTGTGTGTACCCCAAGCCTGCGTGAGAGCATGTGTCCAAAGTGCACCGAGCACAAAAGCGCTGTGGCGACGTCCCTGCATTGTCGTGCCCGTCTGTCTCTTATGGGGAACGGTGGCGCAGTGGTGAGCGCACCGTCCAAGGTCAAAGTGAAACCACAGACCGCTGAGCTGCGGAGCGCTTTTGTTTTTAAATCCTTTATATTAATTTCACTTGCTTGCTTGCTTTCCATAACTTTACACTTTTTAGGAATTTTTTTATATTTAATTACCAATTGCTTAATGGTGGCAGGCAATCATCTGACCCATAGGTGGCAGCCATCTCAAGCCAGAAGACGAGAGGACTCTAGCTGCCACGCATATAAAGGATTTATAGTGAAAAACTTTGTTTTTATGGGTTAATTTTTTTAGAAGCGACCTGGCGAATCACAAATGACAGCTCAACGAAAGTGGCTTAGCCACGTGGGGACTGATGGTAGCAGCCGAATACTGTGGACGCGTGGACGTTGATTTTAAATGTGGAGGAACAAAAACAAAAACCGGGGGACCTGGAGAAAAATCCACGGCGGGAGAGACACGTAGACTCCCAAATATAGAGCAGGCGTCAGGGTTGGGATCGAACCCACGACCTCCTGCGTACCAGGCGAGGTAGTTAACATCTCCTAGCCACGGTGAAAAAGACACACAAACTCCAAATATACAGCAGGCGTCAGGGTCGGGATCGAACCACGAAACCTCCTGTATACCAGGCGAGGTAGTTAACATCTAGCCACGGTGAGAAAGACACACAAACTCCAAATATACAGCAGGCGTCAGGGTCGGGATCGAACCCACGAAACCTCCTGTATACCAGGCGAGGTAGTTAACATCTCCTAGCCACGGTGGAAAAGACACACAAACTCCAAATATACAGCAGGCGTCAGGGTCGGGATCGAACACGAAACCTCCTGTATACCAGGCGAGGTAGTTAACATCTCCTAGCCACGGTGAAAAAGACACGAAAACTCCAAACATAGAGCAGCAGGCGTCAGGGTCGGAGTCGAACCCACACGACCTCCTGCGTACCAGGCGAGGTAGTTAACATCTCGACACGGTGAAAAAGATACGCAGACTCCATAGAGCAGGCGTCAGGGTCGGGATCGAACCCACGACCTCCTGCGTACCAGGCAAGGTAGGTAACATCTCGCCACCGCGATGCCCCAAAAAGCCAGAAGGGGCACGCGGCTCCAATATGGGCTCGGAGGCGTGGTGATGAATATCGAGACTCTGGTGGAACACACCCCAGACATATTCTTAGGTTTTTTCGGTAAAGTCACGTAGGTAAAACATTAAAATTAATAAAAGTAAAATAAAATAAAAATCACGACGTTTCGGAGGCAACACAAGCTTCCGTCTTCAAACAAATATCCCCGTATAGCCTTAAGACTTTTGGGGGCAAGTGCTGCTAGCGAGCACCTATGAAGGCCGACACGTTGTGAATGGGGGCGGGGGGGGTGTGGAGGTAGCACCACGCCCGGCCGCCTTTGTCTTCACGATGCAGGAACACCTGCACCGAGCCAGGCGGTCACTGACCCGGAACTGTGGAGGCAGCAGCGAGGGTCGGTGGGTCACCACACAGATGATGATGTTGATGATGATGTGAAACTCATCCTCTTCTGTGGGCGTGCAGGAGAATGAGGAGGATCCGTACCCTGGCAACAAGCCAGGAGAAAGTATGGGATAGTGTATGGGGAGTTTCGATTTAAAGCTTTCGTGACTGCAGGGATTCATCTTCTTGGTTCTTTCGGTAAAGTCACGTAGAAGGAAAATAATAAAACAATAAATATAAAACATAATAAAATTATTCTCTCGACGTTTCGGCCACAACGCAAGCAGCCGTCTTCAGGTGGAGAACAGGTCTGTCGAGAAGGCAGTCAAATAATTCTCACGTCGTGAGAATTATTTTATTATGTTTTATTTTTATTATTTTATTATTTTCCTTCTACGTGACTTTACCGAAAGAACCAAGAAGATGTATGGGGAGTCTACACTATGGGGACCTCATTTGCCAGTAAAAATATGATAATTGGTTCTTTACCCTTCTATCTGGCAACAAAACTGACACCTTTTTGCAAGGAGTCATGTTTGCATAGACCACAATACCTGCAGTCATAAATACAAACAAAAGACATAACTCTGATAATGTGCACATTGTGTGCACAAAGGTGTCAGTTTTGTTGCCAGATAGAAGGGTAAAGAACCAATTATCATGTATGGGGAGTGTTTATGATAGTCTATGGCTATGGGATAGTCTATGGGATAGCGTGTGGGATAGTGTTTCCGTCTTCCGCACGTGTATTTTCTACAGGCACCCAGGTTTCCTCCCGCACGTATAATAAACACCCGTCATTAAACACCTTAATATAGAGGACTGCCAGAGCTTGGGCGATCTTTGGGAGCGCCGCCTATGAGGCTGCCGCTGCCTTTCCACTTGTCTGTGGGTCATCCTCCTGGTGCCTCCGAGTCTCTACGAGTCGTCCTCCAAGTCGTCCCCTCTCTCCGAGTCGTTCTCTCTTGAGTCGTCCTCCAAGTCGTCCCCTCTCTGAGTCGTTCTCTCTTGAATCGTCCCCTCTCTCCGAGTCGTTCTCTCGAGTCGTCCACTCTCTGTCCTCTCGAGTCATCCTCTCTCTGAGTCGTCGGGACGCTCATACACGTGCGCACACACAAACTCGCATGGCGATGAACAGCAAACATTTTCTTTTACTTTCCGAAATCAACATCGCATTCAAAGCGTGCTCAGGGACGACGCAAAGTGCTCGTGACAGCACAGCGTCGTCAACCCGCGGCGCCCACTGATTACCAAGAACTCCCAAAGAGTGATCGTAACGAAGCAATGCACACAACAAAACAGCGGGTAGCATCGTGTACAGGGTACAGACCAGGAGTGGTGCAAGTACAGGGACTCCTGCACTTACAAACATTCGACTTGTGAACTTTCAGAGATACGAACAAACCCGTCCGTATGTCCAGTTGCCTGTTCGGACCGAGAGTCGTAAGTTTAACCGCCGTGCAATAAATGGCGGTGGTGGCATCTACATCTGCAGAACGTGAAGAACCAGTGGCATCTACATCTGCAAGAACGTGAAGAACCAGTGGCATCTACATCTGCAGAACATGAAGAACCAGTGGCATCTACATCTGCAAGAACGTGAAGAACCAGTGGCATCTACATCTGCAGAACGTGAAGAGGCCAGTGGCATCTACATCTACAGAACGTGAAGAACCAGTGGCATCTACATCTGCCGAACGTGAAGAACCAGTGGAATCTACATCTGCAGAACGTGAAGAACCAGTGGCATCTACATCTACAGAACGTGAAGAACCAGTGGCATCTGCATATACAGAACGTGAAGAGGCCAGTGGCATCTACATCTGCAGAACGTGAAGAACCAGTGGCATCTACATCTGCAGAACGTGAAGAACCAGTGGCATCTACAGAACGTAAAGAATCAGTGGCATCTACATAACGTGAAGAACCAGTGGCATCTACATCTGCAAGAACGTGAAGAGACCAGTGGCATCTACATCTAGAGATTATACAACTTTAAAGCCTTCCCCCGTGTTTAGTGTACACGCCGTACAACACGTTTGGAATCGACGGGAGTACAGTTGGACTTGTGAACAAATCGACTTACGAACAGACCACTGGAACCGAACTCGTTCGTAAGTAGACCGCACACCATCGTCATCCCGCCGCGTCCACTGATTACCAACTCCCCAAGAGCGATTATAACAAAGCAATACACATGCAAGAGCGGATAGCGTTGTGTGCAGGGTACAGACCAGGGGTGGTGCAGTGGTGGTGGTGTTGGCTCAATGGGGGGGGGGGTCTCAGCCGAAATCAATTAAGGGGGTTACCCCCACGCCCCCCCTGCCCCTTAAGTGTATAAACTCAGTGAGATGACAGAAGAGATTTGAGAGAGGAGACAAACGTGGGGCGGAAAAATGTAGACATGGAGATGTACGGTGAGATGACAAGCCGAGAGACACGGCCAAGACAGAGACACGTGAGTGAGAGCGAGCAGACAGAGGCAAGCGAAGACAGATGGAGGCACGAGAGAGATGAGATATGTCGCGCGATTAGAGAAAAATAAGAGAGATGCGGTATGATGACAAGCGAGATACAGAACGTGTAAGAGAAACTTGGGACTTTTTTTTAATTAGCATTTTTTATTTGAGCTCATTTTTACACACCACCTATTATTTATTATGCAATGGAACCACTTCAACCACCACTCTGTGACCGCCTCTCCCCACCACCACCACCACCACAGCTCAGCTCTGACTCGGGAGTTGCCGATGCCCAGTGCCAGCCACCACAACCAAATGTCCCGAGCCTGCAAACCCTCCGAGGGCCAAGAGCCAAATAAAAGTTACAGTCCTGTCTATTGAAAAAGTTTAGAAATCCGCGGAGCGCCCCTCGGTTGCTTCCTCAGATTTCCCACCCCCGTGTCAACTAAAGTTATATTTCAAAGTTAATAATAAGCTGTGTCTCGATGCAGTGGTATATGAACTTATCAGGGGCATGGTTTCGCCACCCCTAGTATATACTGCGTGTGTGTGTTTACATATGTTGAACTTCTTTCACACCGTACGTAGCAAACCCTGATAGTCGGAGGAGCGGTGCGGTGTGCGTGCGCATTCACCACGTAGAAAAATATTCACTGCGTTTCCACGCACAAACAAAATGCACTAATCTCTATCCAGTGGTGCAGAGCCAGTGGTGAAAATTCCACATTCCTATGACGAGGGCCGCACGAACGTATGTTAATGCGTGTGTGTGTCGCCGTGTTTGTGTGCGGGTACGGGATTGACCATGGCTCCTTCCTTTCACGACGATGCTGGTAGTATACATATGCGGGTCATGCTTTTGGACAAAATCTTTCCTGTCATAGGAATGTGGAATATCCACCGTCCCCTCTGAAACCTGCCGAAACACTACACACCCAGCCACAAAAAACAAAGCCCCTTGGTGCAGGGAGACCTGTGCGTGTGTGCGTGTGTCTGTGCGTGTGTCTGTGCGTGTGTCTGTGCGTGTGTCTGTGCGTGTGTCTGTGCGTGCGCGTATGTGCGTGCGCCTATGTGCGTGCACGTGCGTCGAGTAGTAGTGTAGTAGTTAGTGCAACGTTGCGCTATGAAGCCCGGCTACAGAAGTTCCATTCCCGCTCACGGCCACCAACACCGGTGACGATTATCTAAACCGGTCCTGGGCCTCTCCTAGGTCGACCCAGCCTCAAATGAGTAATTGGTGCGATGTGCAAACATCGTCACTAGGGAGAAAAAGGTAGCCGGGCGTAGAGCTGGCCACCCAGCCTTTGTTGTATGCATGTGCGCGCGTGTGTACGCGTGCATGTGTGTGCGCGTACGTGTGCGCGTACGTGTGCGTGTGTACGTGTGTGCGCGTACGTGTGCGTGCGTACGTGTACGTGTACGTGTGTACGTATGAAAAGCATCGGTGCCGACCCGGGTACGCCCGTGACCCAGTGACCCGGTGCACCGGTGACCCGATGACCCATCAGTCGAACTCGCGGTCGGACAGAATGAGCGGGGCGATGAGGGTCCAGGTGTAGAGACCCAGGCAGATCCAGCTGCTGGAGATTTTGACCCAGACGGACGGCCAGGACGTCACCATCGTCTTGCCGTCCACGTCCGGCCTGGTAGAGGCACAGTGGGGGGGGGGGGGAGTGTGGAGAGGAAGGGGAGAGAGATGGAGGGGATAAACAGAGACACAGACAGAGAGAGGCATGGGAAGCGGGGAGAGATAGAGAAGGAGAGTCAAGCCAGGCTCCAAACCGTCATATGCCGCTGCTGGTCTCACAAGACGGATGAATCTGGCTCGGGGCCCAGCAGGGCCAGGGCTGGCCTTTATGACGAGTTCACCACGCGTGGTTGACAGTCGGTACGTGGTGAGGTCATAGCGTCACTACCATGTCACCCTACACCGCGTCTCCACTCATTCACCACGCGTGACGTCAGTCGGTACGCGATGAGGTCACAGCGTCACTACCGCGTCACCCTACACCGCGTCTCCACTCGTCCACCTCGCGTGGTTGACAGTTGCTACGCGGTGAGGTCATAGCGTCACTACCATGTCACCCTACACCGCGTCTCCACTCGTTCACCGCACGTGACGTCAGTCGGTACGCGGTGGGGACACAGCGTCACTACCGCGTCACCTGCACCGCATCTCCACTCGTTCACCACGCGCGACGTCAGTCGGTACGCGGTGAGGTCACAGCGTCACTACCGCGTCACCCTACACCGCGTCTCCACTCGTCCACCTCAGTCGGTACGCGGTGAGGTCACAGCGTCACTACCGCGTCACCCTACACCACGTCTCCACTCCACGGCTCGCGTACTTCACCGGCAAGCAAAGAGAAAAACCCCCAACGTGGCGCCTCCCGGCTCGGCTCGGCGGCGGTGCACGGCGGAGCGCTCACCGGTACCAGTTGGTGAGCGTCATCATGATGTAGAGCGAAGCGAGGCACATCAGGAAGTGGAAGAAGCAGTAGCTGTAGGTCACTCCGCCCGCCTCGTTGTCTTGGGCCCGGCGCACCGCGCCACCCTCTTCGTCGCCCTCCTCGTCCTCCGGCCCGCTCCCCGACTTGACGGCGACGCCATCGTCCGCCGAGCCGCCCTCGTTCACCAGCACCGACTCGTCTCCCGACAGCGTCAGCCGCCCCACCTGGCTGTGGCTCGACGTGCGGATGCTGGGGGGGGAGAGGGACGGGACGCGGGCAGAGACGGGGCGGAGACGGGAGAGAGATGGGAGATGGGGAAGGATGGTGAGAGAGAGAGAGCAAGAGGGGGAGCAATGTGAGAGATAGGGCAAAAATGTGAAGAGATGGAAATACAAAGAGACATGATCACCACCATCTCTATTCAGACCACCATCACCACCACCACCACCTTCATTACCAGTAGCACCTCCATCTCAATTACTGCCACTACCTCCATAAACAACACCACTATTATCAACGACAGCACCTCCACGAGCAGCACCACCTCCCATTAGCACCACCAACAACACCACTAACACCACCACTACCATCAGCACCATCAGCACCGCCACTATCATCAGCACAATCAGCACCATCAGCACCACGACCACTAACACCACCATCAGCATCACCAGCACCACATCCCATTACCATCAGCACCACCACCACCAACAACACCACCATCAGCATCACCACCAGCACCATCAGCACCGCCACTACAATCAGCACCATCAGCACCACCAGCAACACCTCCTATTACCATCAGCACCACCACCATCAGCACCAATATCAGCACTACCAACTCCAGCACCACCACCACCAGCACCACCACCACCAGCACCACCAGCACTACCACCAGCACCACACCATCAGCACCACTATCAGCACTACCAACTCCAGCACCACCACCATCAGCACCACTATCAGCACTACCAACTCCAGCACCACCACCAGCACCACTATCAGCACCACCACCACCAGCACCACCATCAGCACCACCGCCACCACCAGCACCACCACCAGCACCACCACCATCAGCACCACTATCACCACCACCAGCACCACCACCAGCACCACCACCACCACCACAGCCGTGGTGAGCAGCGGGCGGTGTGGCGGCTCACCTGGAGTAGAGGACGCACAGCAGGTAGACGACCAGGCCCACGATGCTCTGCGCGTCCCACCACTGCGGCGACGCCGGCACGGCGGAGGTGGTGGGGCCGGGTCGTGGTGTTCACGTGGCCCCCGCGCCCCCCGAGATGGTCGTCATCAGCGACATGAGGCTCGGGTTGCAGGTGCGCTCTGCGCGGGAGAAAACATTCAAGTGAAAGTCGTGCGCGGTCCTCGCTCCTCGAAAGAGCTCAACGGCCGAATCGGAATCTTTATTTTAAACTGGAGAAGGAATCCGACGAGCTATAAAGCTCTTTTTCACAGATGTCCTGTCGGGGCGGACACAATGTTACGACAACAAACGCTACAAAAACACACCACGAGTGCAAAATATAGGAAAAAGTAAACACTTAAAAAAGACATTAAACTAAACAATTTAATCTTACCAGGTAAAGCCCACTGAGCTATTAACTTATTTTTCAGAAGCGACCTGGCCACAAATGGTAGCTCAACGAAATGGCTCATCACACGGAACATTTATAGCAGCAAAATAATCCGAAAGAACTAAATGCATGTTTCAAAAATGATGAGGGAAAAACCGAGGACCCGGATAAAAAAATATAATTCCACGTGACCACGGCGAGAGAGACACGCCAACTCCAAATATACAGGCATCAGGGTCGGGATCGAACCCCTGACCTCCTGCAAACCAGGCGGAGGAAGATAACATCACACCAATGTGGGGCACGTCAAATAAATAATTTCACGCATCGTTCGCGATGGGTACCTGGCTCACTGCTCATCGCCGACCAGGTGAGGTACATGGTGTAGAGGGTGATGATGGAGGACTGCAGCAGGCCCGACCGGGGCTGCCCCTCCTACAAAGACAAAGAGAGAGCCAACCCCCCGTGTTACCCCTTGCGGCATGGTGCACGACAGGCGGTGTGGCAACAACCACCATGCTCGGTGCTGATACTGTTCACACACCGCACCAGGTGCATGTCTCTTTGAGCCCGGGTCAGCCTAGGGGAAAGGCCCAGGACCGGTTCAGATAATCGTCAATGACATTGACCGTGAGCGGGTATGGAACTCGGCCCGCCGGGTTCGTAGCGCGGCGCGATAACCGCTGCACTGCCGCTCCCCACCGTGCCCCACCACTGCGCACAAAGACAAAGATCCCCTTATAGCCTTCAAGAAACTGACGGGGCAAGTGCTGTTAGCCAGCAGCACCTATTGAGGCCAGCAACGGCACATGACGGGCGGGTGCGGCCAGCACCACGCAGCGCCCGGCCGCTCTTTGTGCGTTTCCCCGGTGTCGACGTTTTACACACCGCAGCAGGTCAGCAGGTACCCACTTTATTTAAGGCCGAGTTGACCTAGGAGAAGCCCAGGGACAGGCATGGATGGCGTCACCGTGTTTGGTCCCTCGTAACCTTGCTCCACTTAACAAGGATTGGGGCGAGGGGGGGAGGTCATCTCTCATCTAAAGCAACGTCAACGGTGCTGTTTGTGGCTGGACGCTTGGTGCTCTTGGGCCTCATACGGACAGGAGCTCGGTGAAGACAGTGAAGAAAGTAATGCTCTCGACAATACTGGTAGGAACCACCTGGTTCTACCAGGCCACAGGGATTATTGTGTCCGTCCGTCGTGCAGGGAGGGCTGGGTGGGGAGGGAGGGCCTGGGTGGGGAGGGGCTGGTCACACCGTGGTCCCCTTATAAAACTCAACGTTTAACCTACTCACGCCGGCTTGTGCCCGCCTTCAGAGTCGGGCATATTTGCGGAATACACCACGCCGCTGTTGACGCTGGCCATTGACCGAGCAACCCAACGTTCCTTCCAGCTCCCTCCGCAGGAATGTGTTAACCATTGCTCACCCACCCCTCTGTGAGACACACGCAAGAACGGGTTGGGGTGGCCAGCACCACGTCCGGCAGCCTTTGTCTCTCCAGTGCCGATTGTTTACACACCGCAGCAGGTGCTCACGAAGCGGACGATCCGATAGTATGTTTCATTAGAGATTGCGTCAGACGTAATAACAATGTCAACTTATACTGTTCCACCGCACAGTTCTCGCTCATTGCTTTCGTAGAGAGGTGGTGAGGAGCCGGCGCTACCAACGATCGCCCAAGCTCTGCGGTCCTCTAGCTATTAAGGCGTTATCGGTCAATTAACAGCGAGCGTTTGTATGTGGGAGGAAAGCAGACCACCCCGGAGAGAAACCCACGCGTGCGACGGGTAAAACACTCCATCCCGTGAGGACGTACACGAGTCCACACATTTTGCTGCCTTTAGTATCGCCCGTTTAATTTATGGCAAGATGCAGAGGAAAGTCAGAAGCAACGATCCAGGAAGGCAGAACGACTTCCCGGACTGACTTCCTGTATTGAAAGAATAACAATAAGTGTACTGGATGAGCACACGTGTGCATGTGTGAGCGCGTGCGAGCGCGTGCGTGTGAGCGTGCATGTATGAGCACACGTGTGCATGTGTGAGCGCGTGCGAGCGCGTGCGTGTGCGCATGTGTGTGCGAGCGCGTGTGTATGTGCATGTGTGCACATGTGAGTGTGCGCGTGTGTGTACGAGCGCGTGTGTATGTGCATGTGTGCACGTGTGAGTGTGCACGCGTGAGTGTGCGCGTGAGTGTGCGCGTGAGTGTGCGCGTGAGTGTGCGCGTGAGTGTGCGCGTAAGTGTGCGCGTGTGTGTACGAGCGTGTGTGAGCGTGTACGAGCATGCGTGAGTGCGCATGAGCGTGTGCGCGAGTGTGACCACGTGCGCGCGTGCCTGGATCTTGGGCAGCACGGAGGTGATGGAGATGGCGAGGCAGAGCAGCATGTTGACGGAGATGAAGGCCTTGTTGGCGACGCAGCTCTCGTGGCCGGCGTAGAACAGGAAGAAGAGCACGACGGCCACGAGCGACACCGCGTAGCCCAGCACCGTCACCGTCATGAGCGCTGCGAGGGGGGGGGCGCCACTCGCGCGAGTTACGGCGCTATCCCAGTCACGGGCCCCCCCCCCCGGATCAGCCGCACACGCGCTGTGCGTTATGGTCTATAGCGTTCACCGTGCGCGCCGAATGGAGGCTGGTGGGTGAGTTGGCGAGCAGAGGAATGGGCAGGCGGGTGAGTTGGCGAGCAGAGGAATGGGCAGGCGGGTGAGTTGGCGAGCAGAGGAATGGGCAGGTGTGTGAGTTGGCGAGCAGAGGAATGAGCAGGTGGGTGAGTTGGCGAGCAGAGGAATGGGCAGGTGGGTGAGTTGGCGAGCAGAGGAATGCGCAGGTGGGTGAGTTGGCGAGCAGAGGAATGGGCAGGCGGGTGAGAGGGTGAACGGAATAGTAGATGAGCCGGTGAACGGGAAGGTGGGCGAGCAGGTGAATGGGTGAATGCATTAGTGGGAGAGTGGGTGAAGAGGTGAGCAGGTGAGTGGGTAAAGTGGACAGGTAAGCGGGTAAATGGGCTAGTGATGAACAAGTGAAGGAGTGAGCGAGTGTCAGTGCAGGATGGCAGGTAGACGAGTGGGTGAATGGGTGAGCGAAGGATTGAGTAGGTGAGAGAGTCGAACAGCTGAATGAGTGGGCTTGAAGTGGAGTAGGCAGGGTGAGTCATCGAGCGAGTGGTCAGGTGAGCGAGCGGTCAAGTGAGCGAGCGGGCAGGGTGAGCAAACGGGCAGAGCGAGCGGCGGCGGGTGCGAGAGTGGGCGGGCGGTGAGCGGACGGGCAGGTGAGCGAGTGAGTGAGCGGGCAGGTGAGCGAGCGGGCGCGATCGACTTACCCGCATACCAGCAGCGTGAGTTTCCCTCCTCCATCCTCTCGATCCAGGACTCGTTCCAGGAGTGGGCAAAGTCCACCAGGAGGATGAGCTGCATGAGGATGAAGCAGAACGCTCCCCCATGCCCACGTAGAACCACGCTGGGGGAGGGTGTCACCGGGGAGGGGGTGGGCAGGCGGTGGGGGGGAGGTGGTGGTGGTGGGGGCGGTGTGGTGGTGGGAGGATGGTGGGAGGCGGTGGGAGGAGAGACAGCGTTACAATGCTACCACTTTATTGATGGGCGGTACGGTTACGTTTCGAAGGGGTAGGAGTCATTTACTGTCGAAAATTTGAATTTCGTTCTGGTTGAACGAAATAAGCAACGACGACGATGATGAACACATGCCCACACCAGAGCAAGTCCTCCGTTTACTTTTGGGATGCGTCTTGTAAAAATGACGTTAGGCGAAACAACGTCAATCTAAACCTATTTTACCGTTACATTTAGTGTATGTTCCCGGGGTAATTTTGTGGTCAAAATATTGTAGACGAAAATATTAAGTACCAAAAGACAAAAAAAGGATACTCAAAAGATATGATAGAACCAGTTTAAATATACAATGTAATAGAGTACTCTCCAGAGCTGGGCTGCAGAAGAGAGGGGAGCGCAAGAGCCAGTATGGATATTAGGAAGCCACGGGAACTACGCACTTTTACATTTCGGTTGAAAACTCATTCATTTAGAAATGCTTTTTGGGATTAGTTTGTTGTCCTTGCCATGCACCTCCGATTTGCACTGTTGGCTACGCACGGCGTGAAATAAATTCAACATAGTACATACGTGCCCAAGTTGTAAACACCGAGGGTGATAGGCCACTAGGGGGCGCCGTGGCATAGAGAATCAATGCAGTTTAAATCGAAGTTCACGAAACTAACACTTTTTAAATCCTTTATATTAAGTTCACTTGCTTGCGCGCTTACGACCGTGCAAATCTTTCGGTCGTTTTTTACCCACTTCCCGTGATCCAATCGAGCTGACATTTTGCACACAGACTCGTTGTGCGTGACAATTTATTTTCGTGAAATTTTTTCCCCAAAATTTTACACTTTTTAGGAATTTTTTTTTAAATATTTAATTACTAATTGCTTAATGGTGGCAGGCAATCATCTGACCCATAGGTGGCAGTCATCTCAAGCCAGAGGACGAGAGGACTCTAGCCGCCACGCATATAAAGGATTTATAGTGAAAAACTTTGTTTTTACGGGTAAATTTTTTTTTTACCAGGTGAGGCCCACTTAGAAGCTACCTGGACACACATAAATTATAGCTCAATGAAGTGGCTCATCATCACGTGGCAATTTCTAGCAGCCGCCAAATACTATAAACGTGTGATGTCGATTCTAAACGTGAGGGAAAAACCAGAGGACAGGAGAAAAAAATCACGCGACCAGGGGAGAGAGAGAGACATCCGCAAACTCCAAATATACAGCAGGCGTCAGGGTCACGATCGAACTCGCGACCTCCTATATACCAGGCGAGGGAGTTAACATCTCATAGCCACCGTGATGATGATGAGAGAGACACGCAAACTCCAAATCTACAGCAGGCGTCAGGGTCGGGATCGAACCCACGACCTCCTGTACACCAGGCAGGTGTTAACATCTCCTAGCCACCGTGATGATGATGATGAGAGAGTGACACGCAAACTCAAAATATACAGCAGCAGGCGTCAGGGTCGGGATCGAACTCGCGACCTCCTGCACACCAGGCGAGGTAGTTAACATCTCATAGCCACCGCGGCGCCCTTTCTTTACCTTCCCTAACTCATTGGCGACGTTCTAGCGAGGCGACGTAAACAGAGGACTTCCTGTCGTGGCTTGTTGCCAAGGCTTCAACCCTCTTAGTCACCCACCGGTGGTGAAGCCGCCTTTGGGGATGAAGAAGGACCCGACCAAGATGCCGACGAGCAGGAGGAATTTGAGCAGCCAAAACCTGCAGAAGAACAGACGGCGTAAGTGGGGGGGCGGGGGGAAAACTGCTGTGTATTTTCAACGCTCTCTCCGACGACGGCTGCAACAATTCACGTGCGCCGGCTCTGTCCGTCCCTGTCATTCCGTTGCGGTGAGGGTAAACGCTAATTCTTCAGCCGGTGGCGGTGGCGGTGGTGGTGGCTACGCTGCCTGCAATTCTCCAGCGCTGTGCCGGAGGCAGCAGCGAGGGGCTGGAGGATCACCGCACAAATGGTGTGAAAATCCCTTCCCGTGAGTGGGCGTCAAGGAGGAGCAGTACTCCTGGCTCGCCAGGAAAAGGCAGTACGGCAAAGTGCAGACTAATATCATTTGGCTAATGGCGATTAAGCAGGTGGTGGTGGTGGCTACGTGGCCTGTAACCCAGCGCTGTGGAGGAGTCAGCGAGGTTTCGATTTAAAGCTTTCGTGACTGCAGCAGGGATTCATCTTCTTGGTTCTTTCGGTAAAGTCATGTAGAAGGGAAATAATAAAATAATAAAAATAAAACAGAATAAAATAATTCTCACGACAGACCTGTCTTCACCTGATGACAGCTGCTTGCGTTGTGGCCGAAACGTCGTGAGAATTATTTTATTATGTTTTATTTTTATTATTTTATTATTTCCCTTCTACGTGACTTTACGAAAGAACCAAGAAGAGTCAGCGAGGGTTTGTGGATCACACGCAGATGTGAAACTCCCTTCCCGTGAGCAGTGTATGAATGTCTGAACTTCTTTCGCACCGTATGTAACCAACCGTGCAAATCGGAGGTGGCGGGGGAAGGACAACAAACTAAACACAAAAGGCAGCGTTGAGGAGACGTACCCTGGCCGCCAGGAGAAAGCGGCAAGGAAAATGTGGAATCCTAACTATTCCGTCTGTATTTCGATTTAAAGCTTCGTGACTGCAGGGATTCATCTTCTTGGTTCTTTCGGTAAAGTCACGTAGAAGGGAAGCGGCTGTCTTCACCTGAGGACGGCTGCTTGCTTGTGGCCGAAACGTCGTGAGAATTATTTTATTATGTTTTATTTTTATTCTTTTATTACTTCCCTTCTACGTGACTTTACCGAAAGACCAAGAAGTTTATTCCATCTGTATGGGATTGGTGTATCCCCCTACTCTGGAGGAAACCCATTATCGGTGCGCCACCTTCTCCTGTCAGAGCCAGGGCACGGCTGCCTACACGGTGCCGGCTCACAGGCAAAGGGGCCACCGCACCGCCCCCCCGGCTACGGGCGCCGCCGAGAACGTTCGCCGTGATCCGCACGACGATGGCTCGGCCGCGTCGCGTGTCTCCCGTCACGGACCCGTTGTGCAGGTGGGCGCGAGGGTCGCGGCTCGTCTTCACGTTGATGGTGATGACGACAGCAGCAGGAAGAAGACGGAGAGCGAGAAGCACACGCGGTACACGGCCTCGTATCCCACGAGCGCTTCGCAGTTCACGTAGCCGTGCACGCCGGGCACCTGCGTACCGGCGCCGCCGTGGCACAGCGCTGGCACCTGCGTGTTGCCGGTGTGGGGGGAGGGGGCAGGCAGAGGGCAGGAGGAGGGGGAAGAGACGGGCAAGCGCACACACACACACACGCGCGCACTATGAGGCAATATACTCACGTGGGGAATACAAGGCAACATCGTCCACCCGATGCTAAAACTAGTGCAGGCTGCAGCCTTGCGCTACGAGAATGATAGCGGGGAATGTACTGACGATTTAATTTGAAAGACAAGGATCCTTGCATGGCCTTTGACAGGCTGTTGGCAAAGTGCTGTTTATAGCGAGCAGCACCTACGAAGGCTGGCACGGCACACGAAAGGGCGGTGTGGCCAACGCCACGCCCGGTGGCCTTCGTCTCCCTGGTGGCAATGAATGTTTACACACATCACCAGCTACTCATTTGAGTCGACCTAGGCCGGCCCGATATAATCATCAACGGTGTTGGCCACGAGCGGGAATAAAACTCCGGTCGCCGGGGTTCGTAGCGCAGCGCGCTAACCACTACACTACCGCTCCCCACAGTAACACACACACAGGCACGCACAGTCACAACGCGCGTACCTTCTTGAGCTGATTCTCGAGCCCCGGTGCCAGCATCACGGCCGCCATGATGGTGCCAAGCAGCAGGAAGAAGGCGTAGACCAGGCGCGTCACCGTCGACGTGCGGCCGCTGGGCAGCAGCTGCACAGCAAGCAGGACGCGCGGCCACACAGGCACGGGATCTGTGGGGCGGGAGGGTGAGGAGGGGGCGAGGAGGGGGCGAGGAGAGGGAGGGGGAGAGGGAGGGGGTGAGGAGGGGCGAGAAGGGGGGCGAGGGAGCGGGCGAGGGAGGGGGAGGGAGGGGGCGAGGGAGGGGGGCGAGGAAGGGGGGCGAGGGAGGGGGCAAGGAGGCGAGGGAGGGGGCGATGGAGGGGGCCAGAGAGGGGCGAGAAGGGGGTCAAGGAGGGGGCGAGGGAGGGGGCAAGGGAGGCGAGGAGGGGGCGATAAAGGGGGGCCAGAGAGGGGCGAGAGGGGGTCAAGGAGGGGGNCGAGGGAGGGGGGCGAGGAGGGGGGCGAGGAGGGGGCGAGGGAGGGGTCGAGGAAGGGCGCGAGGGAGGGGGCCAGAGAGAGGCGAGAAGGGGGTCGAGGAGGGGCGAGGGAGGGGCGAGGGGACACAAGGCAGGTGCAGACAGCATTAGGAGGCCATTGCGAGCCCCGTCTCCAACCAAGTCGTTATGAAACCACATAACTCCTCTTATGCACGTCCCTATTATCCGTCCTTCATACTGTCCGACAATCCTATTAACCGTGGCAGATGTAGCGTCCAAAAAAAACGCCTATTACCAGTGGCCTTATTCCTTGCTATTGTCTGAAAATATTCCCGTGTTTGCAAATGATAATACCCGCGCTAAATTCATCCTATTACACGTGATTCAGAGGAATTCAATTACTCGAAAACATTCTTTGGTTCTTTCGGTAAAGTCACGTATAAAGATAAATTAATAAATGAAATAATAGCATACGACGTTTCGATTGCAACACAAGCAATCATCATCAGGTATAAATTAATTAGCAACAAAAAATCTAACCAAAAAACTATAGACAGACATATGAGCAGACAGATATCACCAAGATACATAGAGAGAGTAACACAGTTACAGAGAGGGAGATCGTCTCTGTGGGGTGGCCTTAAATAGACAGGGGGGGCAGAGGCAGAGAGAGGGAGGGGTTAGAGATAAAATTTACATGTAGCTATTATTTAATTTATTATTTTATCTTTATACGTGACTTTACCGAAAGAACCAAAAAATAATTCCTGCAGTCACGAAAGCTCCAAAATTAAGATTGAACTACTCGAAAACACTAGAATTGTGATTCTCAAGCGCAGTGAAGTTGATGGTCTCAGCCTGGCCCACCAGTGGCTTCGATAGAGACCCATAGACTCGTATAGATTCAGAGATCATTAATCAATGACTAAAAATACACGTTAACTCCAATCCAGAAGGGCATTCCGAACGTGAGGACATCATCGTGTTTTTGTGTCCTGTTTGTTGCTGTATCGTCCTTACCCCGTGCCCCTACTGGACATGTGAAAGAACGGCGCTTTATAGGATTCCTCCAATATAAACATTGCAGATTTTCTGATCTCAAACGTGCCCATTTGCTTGTTAAGTTTACTCAATTGTCTGTGCTAATCCTACATAAATCACGGCATATGACTTTGAAACCCCCCCNACCTCCTACACATTCCACAAGTAGTGACTAATCCCATATCTGCATTCCCATAAATATGCTAAATGCCTCTGTTGATATGCAAATTCCTTTGTCAAGGCACCCTTCCCCTCCAACCCAGCTTAAATATACGCTGCCAAGCTTGGTGGTGTTCATTCAGACGCTGTCTTTCCGACAGACCTGTTCTTCACCTGAGGACGGCTGCTTGCGTTGTGGCTGAAACGTCGTGAGAATTATTTTATTATGTTTTATTTTCATTATTTTATTATTTCCCTTCTACGTGACTTTACCGAAAGAACCAAGAAGATGTCTGTGGCGGGTTTATATCTACGCGATCTTACCCCACAAACACCTATCAGGGGTCACGTTAACAACGCGGCCACCACGAACACCGTCAAATCCCTCCTCATGGACCACCCACCACCACCACCACCATGAGAGATGAGACGTTCAACAAGTATTCTTAATTTTTTCTGTAAAGTCACGTAGGTAAAACATTAAAATTAATAAAAGTAAAATAAAATATTATATTATTTTACTTAAAATAAAATATATTATTTTATTTTACTTAAAATAAAATATTTATTATATTATTTTATTTTACTTTTATTAATTTTAATGTTTTACCTACGTGACTTTACCGAAAAAAACCCAAGAATATGAATCCTTGCAGTCACGAAAGCTTTCAAATCTAGAACGTTCAATAAGACCTCTTCCACCCCTCAGGACGAGGCCGTGGGGACCCTTCGCCATGCCGGGGTCATTCGCCTCCGTGAGCGAGTCAGGAGCGAGGTCACCCGTGGGAGATCGGTGGCGGTGACAAGGGGAGGCCCTTGTCCATCCAGCAGTGGATTGACCATGTCTGCCCACGATGATTATGACGAGGACGACGACGGCAATGAGGGCGAGGGAGCTGGCCATGATGAGCGGTGTCCGCCCGTACGTTCATGAAAACAAACACAAAAATGTCAACTCACCCAGCTCGCAATGGAGCAGATGCCAATCGCGGCTCCCATGGCGAGCGGGTGGTACGTCGGCTCCTCTTGCGACGACTTCTTAGTTCTGATTTAGTCTCCTGCTGCTGCTCGATCGCGGTTGTTGTTGTTGTTGCTGCGACTGTTGCGTGCGACGCTGGGAAGGGGAATTCCGTAATTGCTCTTCCGAGTTTACGTGCGTGGTGACGTCACGGCGCAGGGTGACGTAATGACGTTACGCGACCTCGTGCCGAGTTTACGTGCGTGATGACGTCACGGCGCAGGGTGACGTAATGACGTTACGCGACCTCGTGCCGAGTTTACGTGCGTGGTGACGTCACGGCGCAGGGTGACGTAATGACGTACGCGACCTCGTGCCGAGTTTACGTGCGTGGTGACGTCACGGCGAACGGTGACGTAATGACGTACGCGACCTCGTGCCGAGTTTACGTGCGTGGTGACGTCACGGCGCAGGGTGACGTAATGACGTACGCAACTTCGTGCCGAGTTTACGTGCGTGGTGACGTCACGGTGCAGGGTGACGTAATGGCGTTACGCGACCTCGTGCCGAGTTTACGTGCGTGGTGACGTCACGGCGCAGGGTGACGTAATGACGTTACGCGACCTCGTGCCGAGTTTACGTGCGTGGTGACGTCACGGCGCAGGGTGACGTAATGGCGTTACGCGACCTCGTGCCGAGTTTACGTGCGTGGTGACGTCACGGCGCAGGTGACGTAATGACGTTACGCGACCTCGTGCCGAGTTTACGTGCGTGATGACGTCACGATGCTGACGGAATGACGTCAGCGACCTCGTGCCGATTTACGTGCGTGATGACGTCGCGATGCTGACGGAATGACGTCAGCGACGTAATGACGCACGCAAACTTGTGCCCGGACAGCCGCGTCTCTCGACAAAGACGCGTACGCGTTGTCGTTACGTCATCACGCACGGCGGTGTTGTTGACATACGTTGAGTTACGTGACGTCATTACGCACGGCGTCTTCACGGTGACGCAATCACGTGCGAGGTAAACCAACGCGATGACGTCATCGCGCACTTATTGCCGTCGTCGCACGTTACGTAACGGTGTTGGTTGACGTCACCGCAGTGACACCGGCTTAAACGTTCTACCGTGACGTCATCACGCGCGAGCGCCGCCATGGTAACGCCTCGATTGTACCACGTTGTCAATAAAAACAGGGGACATCAACAAACCGATTAAACTAACGTTGTTTGCAATAACATCTTTGCCACACGAATGCTCGCTTTTACATTGTACAGATGACTAACAAATCAAATTATTTCGTTACAAATAGCCTCGGTTGATTTTAGTCCTAAGCAATGTTAATTTAGAAGATTTCGTTTTGACACCCCCCCCCCTGCCGAGCTCGCAGTTGGTAGGTGCCAAGATTGCGTAACAGGTCAGGGGTCGCGAGGCGGCAGGACGCGGCTGTCCACTCGGCGTGAGAATCGTTGCGGTGATTGTTGCCCGGCGCGTTATCCCGTTCGCGTCGTGACGGCGTTCGCCTTGTAATTGTCAGACACGTTTATAATTGTCGGCCGCCTTGTTATCGTCAGTTCACATCGCGGTCGGTGACGGCGACGGTCAAAGGAAGGCCTCGGCCTCAGTCGGAACCTCGACAGGAGGGCCTGTGCATGTGAGCGGTGAGTTGGGACTTTTAAAACTCGCGTGACTGCAGGAATTAATGTGGCTTGGTTCTCTCGGTAAAGTCACGTAGATGGGAACTAAAATCTAAATTAAAAGCGAAAAAAACGGAGCAGTAAATAGAGCCGAACAAAAGCCATTGATGCGAACAATATGAAGTTAATGTTAATAGGGAACCGCATTGACAATGGTAATACGTACCGTAATTAACATTAACTTAGTCACACCAAGAAATAAACAATAATAATGACTGTTGTGTAAAGTCAGCTGTGATCACATTATTGATACCGTGTACCACATAATCTTGGTTCTCTCGGTAAAGTCACGTAGATGGGGAACAAAAATCTAAATTAAAAGCAAAAAAACGGAGCAGTCAATAGAATCCGAACAAAAGCCATTGATACCAACAATATGAAGTTAATGTTAATAGGGTACCGCATTAACAATGTTAAAAGGTACCGTAACTAACATTAACTTAGTCAAACCTAGAAATAACAACAGAATTCTCGCCAATTATTTAACGAGGCAAACAACAATAATAATACCACCCACAACAACGTTAATAACTGTTGTGTAAAGTCAGCTGTAATCACATTATTGATACCGTGTACCACGTAATCTTGGTTCTCTCGGTAAAGTCATGGAGATGGGAAACAAAAATCTAAATAAAAAGCAAAAAAAAANCGGAGCAGTAAATAGAATCCGAACAAAAGCCATTGATACGAACAAGTTAATGTTAATTACGGTACGTATTAACATTGTTAATGCGGTACCCTATTAACATTAACTTCATATTGTTCGTATCAATGGCTTTTGTTCGTATTCTATTTACTGCTCCGTAAGTGATCAAATAAACGTAGTTTCGTTTTGTTTGCACTGTGTGCGTGTTGCACTTGTACTGGATGGAAGAACAACAAACACGAACACACATTATAAAGAGTTTAGTTGTTAATCTAGATGAAGGAAGAACGTTCCAGACGGCCGCAGAAGCGCGTCTGAAAGAACGCGATGCCGTGACCAGCGGAGTTTGCGTGATGGTTTATGCTCTTGGACGAGATCAGCAAGGTTATCACACGTGTTTGTTGAACTTTTTNCGCACCGAAAAAGAGTTTATAACTCGATGAGCCTCACCTTACACCCGATTCAAGAGCCGAATGGCTCACAGGGCTCTACCAGATAAACTGAAACTGAAAAAATAACTGAAAAACCTGGTAAAATAAAAATGTCATGTGAATCAATCCTTATGTATCTTCATGTGTCTCCCTATTTCTGTGTCCCTGTGTCTTTGTTACTATTTCTCCTCGTGTGTCTCCGTGTATATGTCTTCATGTGTCAGTGTGTCTCTGGATGTACATGTCTCTGCCTTTATGTGTTCCCATGTATCCCTCTTTGTCTCTTTCCCCATGTGTCTCTGACCCCATGCCTCCCCATTTGTTTTTGTTCCTATATGCTACCATGTGTCTCCATATATATGCCTCCCCATGTGTGTGCCTGTCCATGTGTGTGTGTGTCCCTGTCTATGTGTGTGTATGGGGAGCGGTGGTGGCGTAGTTAGCGCTACGCTGCGCTATGAACCTGGCGACCCGGGTTCGATTCCCGCTCACGGCCAACACCGGTGACGATTATTTGAACCGGTCCCGGGCCTCCCCTAGGTCGACTCAGCCTCAAATTAGTACCTGGTGCGATGTGTAAACATCGTCACTAGGAGACAAAGGCGGCCGGGCGTGGTGTTGGCCACCAACCCCCTCGTGTGCCGTGCTCGCTAACGGCACTTGCCCCTCCAGTCTGTTAAGGCTATACGGGGGGTCTTTATCTTTGTGTCCCTGTCCATGTGTGTGTCCCTCTGTATTCCCACATCTCTTTGTTCATGTGTTTCAAATTCTATCCTCGTGTGTCCTTGTCCCTTGTGTGTATGTATGGGGAGCGGTAGTGTAATGGTTTGCTCGCTGGCAATACGAACCCTGTGACCCGAGTTCGATTCTCGCTCATGGCCAACACCAGTGACGATTATATGTGAACCGATCCTGGGCCTCCCTAGGTCGACTCGGCCTCATGAGTACCTGGTACGGTGTGTGGGGAGACGAAGGCGGCCGGGAGTGGTGCTGGCCACCTACCCCCTTGTGTACTGTGCCGACCTTCATAGGTGCTAGTCAGTAACATCACTTGCCCCAACCGTCTGTTGAGGCTATACGGGGGATCTTTGTCCATTTTTTTCGTGTGTATCTATGTGTCCACATCTCTCGCTGTGTCCTCAATTCTCATCACCACCCACATCCCCACCGTGTCTCCACAGAGACGCCGGATGTGCCGCGAATCCTGCGATCTCCCTCGATGTCTTGTCGTCCTCCCGCACACCACCACCGTCACTACCACTAATCCTCCTCCTCTTCCACTTCACCATCCGCCTCCTCTGCCCAGCGCCCCCCTCTGCCCCCAGTGCCCCCTCTGCCCCCGCGGTGCCGATGAGCGCGTACGAGCGCTCGCTGTGCCGATTCGTGGACGCCGGTCGCTCAGGCGGCGGAACGCGTTGCCCGACATCATGGCGGCGTCGTCCTCGGTGGGCACGGCGGGCCTCTCGGAGCAGCTGGCGCACGCCCTCACGCTGCTGGGGCCCGGTACGCTCTCGCACCACGGCGTCGGTGCGTGGGACGCGCGCACCACAACAGCCTGGCGCAGGCGGGCGAGTGCACGCGCACGTACACAATCGGCGCCAGAGTGAACAGCGACGCGAATGCTCAACGCCCAAAGCGCACGTTGACAGATGCGCCTGCGGTTGCAGCCACTTTTTTTTCGGTCCCGCACTAAACATCGTGGAGGTGGTGCACACTGACTGACTGAACGGTACCGATTGGTGGTCGAGGGGTGCGGCGTGCTGGTTCACACTCTCCGTCTCGTGCGTATTGAGAGGGGCCCGTTGACTCAGCGGCCGTGCGAGCGACTTGCAACGGGGAAGGTTTTGCGAGTTCAAACTCTGGTTTTGGGGTTGATCTCGGCTCGTCGTCCCACCGGGGTCGATAGAATTGGTACTGTTTTTTGGGGAAGCCAGCGATGGTTGTCCCATGGATCGGCTTTCCCCCCGCCACAGGAACGTGAAATCTCGAGGACCGTCTCTGCAGGGCTGTACACGGGAGATGGGCCATAATGTCTCAATGCTCACTTTGAGTGCCTACTGAAGGCTGCATTTGCAGTGACAGCAACTGCAGCAGCCAGACGTTAGCAGCCACACCTAACCCAACGGATGCACCTACTGCAACAGCAGTACTAACAAGCAAGAGCCAACACAAAACCAGCAGTAATGCACTCGCTCACAGCAGCACTAACAGCGGTAGCACCATTTACTCTTATTACAGCAGCAGTAGTCGGCCTCAGTATTTCCTTTTTGACATGCCCACATGGTACGCATGCATTTGTGTCTGTGTACACGCGTGGGGATCGGTAGTGTAGCGGTGAGCTCACTCTGCTACGAACCTGGCGACCCCATTTCGAATCCCGCTCGCAGCCAACACCAGTGACGATTCATCTGAACTGGTCCTGGACTACCCTAGGTTGACTCAAATGAGTAGCTGGTGCCGTGTGTAAACATCACCACTCGGGAGACAAAGGCGGCCGGGCTTGGTGCTGGTCACACAACCCCGTCGTGTGCCGTGCCAGCCTTCATAGGTGCTTGTAAACACTTTCCCCAACGGTTTGTTTAGGCCATACGGGGGATGTTTGTCTTTGTTGTATGTCTTCATGTGTGTCTTCGCGTGTGTGTGTGTGTGTCTTTGTGTGTGCGGCGTTGTTCTAGGAGAGCCACCGACTGGCCTGGCTCAGGGCTGTCTGCAGAGCGATGGCTCGGCGGCCAGGCTCGGAGACGGAACGGAACCCAAGCGATGAGGGTTTCTCCACCAGCCTCTTTGCACAAGTCCAGGGAACACTGAACACTAATGACACTGAACACTAATCACACTGAACACTAATCACCCTGAACACTAATCACCCTGAACACTCAATCTAACGCAAGATGCACACACTCGTCACAGGCATACTGGACACGACTCAATAGCACATTGAACACGAGGCAATGTAATACTGAACACTAACCCAAGTGTATTTTGAAAACTATTCAAGTTCTTACTGAACACGAGTCAAAATGAATGCTTATTCAGCTACACATTGATCACGAGTAATGCTGAACACCATGCAGATGCATACTGCACACTGGTCATACTGTGCATACGTAACACTGTTCAACAGCATACTGAACGCTGTTCATATGGCATGTTGAACAGTGTTCATGAGCTTACTGAACACTTTGGTTGCATAAGCATACTGAACTAATGCGAACTGAACACTGCAGCACATGGAACATTTGTCATCCTGAACACTATTCCAATGAACACTACCTATCATCAACGCTATGCAGGTGATATCGGACACTATTCAGTGGCAAGCTGAACAATCAAACTGGCGTATACGGAACTCTATTCAATAGCATGCTGAGCACCATGCAGGTGCAAATTGAACGTGAATCACATGGCACACGAAAGCCATATTGAACACTAGTCAACTCGTCAAGGTGCACAGTGACCACTAGTTAGGTGCAGACTGACCACTAGTCATGCTGAACGCTCGTCAAGGGCACGCTTTCGGTTAGGGATCGGCCAAAAATCCCAAGCAAAGGGGGGGGGGACCCCCTTGGAAAACGAGTCTTGAGACTCGGTGAGGCTTTTCCTGGGGAAAACAGCGCAGGATCATTGTTGTTTTGGGCGGTCATTCACTTGCACAAATCTGCGGGCAAACCTCTCGTGCACACAGAGACCCTACGATTGATCTTTCATAGCGGAGCGACGGCGTTGTTAGCGAGCACCTTTCAAAGCCGGAATGGCACGCGAGGGCGCCAGCGTCCGTTGGCCGCCAATTACGCGTTCCCGACCGCTTTTGTCTCCCCAATGCATTTAAGGCTCGGTCCACCTAGGGGAGGCCCAAAATAGCTTGCCGGTGATGTTTGCCACGGCCCGGAATCAAACCCGGGTTGCTGGGAAAATGTAGCGCAGTGTGAACCACTCCCCTACAGCTTAACACAAAGACAAAGACCCCCCGTGTAGCCTTAACAGACATTTGGGCTAGTGCTGTTAGCGAGTACCTATGGAGGCCGGCATTGCATACCAGGGGGTGGGTAGCCAGCACCACGTCTCCCTAGTGGCGATGTTTACACACCACGCACCAGGTACCCATTTGAAGTTGAGTCGACCTTGGGGAGGCCCAGGAACGGTTCAGATAATTATTGTCACCGGTGTTGGCCGTGAGCGTGAATCGAGCTTTGGGTCGCTGGGTTCATCGCGTAGCACGCTTACCACTATGCCACCGTTCCCCAGCCTAACACAGACAAATATTCCCCTTATAGCCTGAACAGACTTTGGGGAAAGTGCCGTTAGCGAGCACCTCCGCTTAAAACACACGCACGCACACGCGCGTACGCACAAAACCACGTGCTCATCTCACACGTAGAAGGTACGCACACAAGCACGTACCTGCACACGTGACACGCACTAACTGGAAGGGAACAACAGAGGCTATAGTTTCGCCTTTTGACTCGCGGCCTCCGCAAATATTTATTTTGTTTACGGATCGGAGTCGACGCTTTGCCAACATTCTCCAACGGGCGTAGAGGCGACTACCATTATCTCGCCTTCTGCTCTGCCTCGGAAGTTTACCGTCACAGCCACTTAGTCAATTCGCTGCTGGATGGTGGGGTTGTCCCCCCCCCCTCCCCCCACTGCCTGCCGCACGGCTCGTGCGGGTTGCCCGGTGGGGGTCGGGGAGCACCCACAAACAGAGGTCGCAAACGGGTTTTGATTCCTTACCCGTACCCGTACCCGGCCGCACCAGGGTCGCAAATGGGTACCCGTACCCGGCCGTACCCGTACCCTACCCGTACCCGGCCGGGTACGGGTAGGGTACGGGTATCGGGTACCTGATTGCGACCTCTGGGATGAAGCCATGTTGCAGGCGCGAGTGGGTTGATTCTAGGAACTTGAATTGTGAGAAGAGACAAGACGTTGGGAAATGAGTGACAAACAGTTACTCACCAGTGACTCACGGTCTACCCGTACCCGTACCAGGCAGGGTACGGGTACCTGTACCCGACCCGGCCGGGTAGCCGGGTATCGGGTAGGGTACGGGTATCGGGTGCCCGGTTGCGACCTCTGCCCACGGGTGAGGGAGCACAGAAGTACGGCGCAGCGATTGACTTTGCCAGCATTGTTCTTCCACTGCCCACCCGCAACAGCCGATAGCAACCTGTTTTGGCGTGCGGGGGACGCCCATCCAATCACTATCCAGGCTCAAACCCCCGCTTAGCTTCCGATATTAAATATTTTAAATAAATTGCTCACTTGGTATTTCTGTCGTCATGGCAGCGCGAGGCTATCGCGAAGGTGAGATGTTTGGGTTACGTGACGTGTTGGCGCCTAACAAATGAAAGTCGTGTAAAGTCACGGATGGATATCGACGGCCAGTACAGTGGGTGGTGGTGTGATGTTTGCGATGTGGCGTTCACACTCCTGGGTGAATCGTCTTCAAATTCGGAAAATATGATCTCTTAAGTGTCCATCGCGAAGGATACTCTGCGTAGTATTTAACGGTTAGTCACACCAGCGGTATTGACCAGGGCGGCCGCTGGGCTTGAGCCACGGACCTCGGGCGACTGGTGCGAGCTTGTGGTGAACGTTGGCAGCGTTGAGTTGATCTCCCGCATTAGAGGGGTTCAAGCAGAGAATAGAGATGCTTGTTGCACCAACTTTAAAGCACCGACCATGTATCGCATGCACATGCTCCCAGGGGTTGTGGGGAGCGGGCGGGGGGGCAGGGGCTGTGAAATAGGGGGCAGGAGCTGTGGGGAGTGGGGGCAGCGGTTGTGGGTAGCAGGGGCAGGGGCTGTGGGAGCGGTCGGCAGGGGCACCGATGAGGGGGGGCAGCCAGGACAGCAGCTTAGTTGTCCTCTGGATACACTCGCCTCCACCATAGGAATGTGGAACTTCCAACCGCAGGCTCATGGCTGTATGAAAAAAAACGAGATAGGCACCAACGCCTCCAAACTTAAGTCGAACGAGAGGCATCGCCATGAGCGAGAGAGCGATACGAACCCGCAATACGAGGAAACGGGGACATCCCCTGCTGGGCAGCTTGTGTCCCCATCCATCCCATTACACTGGTCAACACACTTTTTCTGGCATAAGGTATTCCAACGGGTTTAAGGTGCTGATTCCAAATCTGGCATCAGTTTTTGTCTCTCACATCAGGTTTTTGAGATATCAAATATTGCATTTTCAATAAAAACTGCGGAAGAAAAATATTAAATAAATGTGGATATCTACATAAAATTATATTATAAACACACTATCCTAAAAATACAGCGTCATATTTTAACACTAAAGCAGTCACTGACTCGCAAAAACTTGCAATCATAAGCGACAGAGTTAATTTCTGGTAAAATCAATGAAAATGGGGTATGCCGATAGAATAAAAATGAGATGTGATAGAGCAAGTCTGAGATCAGGTTTGGAATCAGCAAGTCCAGGCCAGAAAAAAAAGTTTTTAAAAAAATCCTTTATATTAAGTTTACTTGCTTACTTGCTTGCTTGCTTGCGTGCTTGCGTGCTTACGACCGTGCAAATCTTTCGGTCGTTTTCTAACCCACTTCCCGTGATCCAATCGAGCTGACATTTTGCACACAGACTCGTTGTGCGTGACAATTAATTTTCGTGAAAAAAAATTTCCAAAATTTTACACTGTTTAGGGAAAAACATTTAAATATTTAATTACCAATTGCTTAATGGTGGCAGACAATCATCTGACCCATAGGTGGCAGCCATCTCAAGCCAGAGGACGAGAGGACTCTAGCCGCCACGCATATAAAGGATTTATAGTGAAAACTTTGTTTTTACGGGTTAATTTTTTATTGTTGACCAGTGCAAAAACCCTGCACCGATCGGCCCTCGACGGCCGTGGCGCGAGCCTCGTGATGGCCGTGTCGGAACCGGCGAGGGCCGCGGGGGGGGGGGGGGGGGTCCGGTCAGAGCAGCCTCTTGTCGACTACGAATATTTATTTACAAACAAACGCTCCCCGTGTAGACGACGGAGGACGCTTTTGCTTTTTCTGCTTCCGAGTTCGGTCGAGCGCGGCTTGGTGGGGAATTGTTTGCGGATACGGGACGCGGAGTGGCCACCCGTCCACTTGAATGGCAGTGCCGGTGGTGGTGAGGGAGAGCCCTCCGTGGGGTGGTCAGGCGAGGGGGGCATACCGACGCTCCGAGCGTTTGGCAGGGGCGCAGCCACTGTCCAGATACACCCAACATGTTCAGATGTGACACAGAGACACTACGAGTTTAGACATGGCTAGGATACACAGCAGATGTAGATGTAGCTAAGAGACGACGAGTTTAGACGTGGCTAGGATACACAGCAGATGTAGATGTGGCACAGAGACACAACGGGTTTACACGAGGCTAGGATACACAGCAGATGTAGATGTGGCACAGAGACACAACGGGTTTACACGTGGCTAGGATACACAGCAGATGTAGATGTGACACAGAGACACCACGGGTTTACATGTGGCTAGGATACACAGCAGATGTAGATGTGGCTAAGAGACACTACGAGTTTAGTGGGGTGGGGGGGGGTGGTTGGTGACCTCTACCGACCCTCTCTGTCGTCTACCCAGCAACCGCCGGGAACTATTCGCGAGGAGGTCACCGCGCAACCTCAAACGCGTGGCCGTGGCCCCCTTGGCTCCTGCTTGGCCTAACCGAATGGGGGGCTCTCCGCTAGCTCGCGTTTACCCTTTGCATGTGTCTTGTAAGCAATAACGTGACTGAACGTGACTTTAATAAAGAACATGTGATGCTGACGTTTTGAATTTGTACCCGTGTCCTTGCCGTCGAGTTTCAGGTTGATTTAGTTTCGCCATGACGTCACCCTGCTGCTGCTGCTGCTGCTGCTCTATTTAACACATTCCTGCGGAGGGAGCTGGTAGGAACGTTGGGTTGCTCGGTCAATGGCCAGGGTCAACGGCGGCGTGGTGTATTCCGCAAATATGCCCGATTGTGAGGGCGGGCACAAGCCGCCGTGAGTAGGTTAAACGTTGATACGGGTAGGAACAACAGGTTCCACACTGCCCACCAGGGATTATTTGTCTGTCGTGCATATCCGGAATTCCGCCCCCCCATGCACCGCCCACCGAACACCGAGCTACGCCGCGATTGGTTGACGATGTCGGGGAGGGTGGGGGGAAGGGTAAACACGCCCACTCATCCAACTGCCCCACCCCCGAACGCCGCGCTGTCCAACCAAGTTCCTACCTGCCCACTCCGAAGGAACGTGTTAGGGCACTACGGGGTGAGCAGCCCTCCCCACCCAGCCCCACCCTCCCACCCCCCACCCTCTCCACCCAGCCCCTCCCAACCCAGCCCTCCCCACTCAGCCCCTCCCCACCCTCCCCACCCAGCCCTCCCACCCTCCCCACTCAGCCCTCCCCACCCTCCCCACTCAGCCCTCCCACCCTCCCCTCCCACCAAGCCCCACCCTCCCACTCAGCCCCTCCCCACCCTCCCCACTCAGCCCCTCCCCACCCTCCCCCACCCAGCCCTCCCCACCCTCCCCACCCATCCCCTCCCACCCTCCCACTCAGCCCTCCCCACCCTCCCCACTCAGCCCTCCCCACCCTCCCTCCCACCAAGCCCCACCCTCCCCACTCAGCTCCTCCCACCCTCCCACTCAGCCCCTCCCCACCCTCCCCACCCAGCCCTCCCACCCTCCCACTCAGCCCCTCCCACCCTCCCCACTCAGCCCCTCCCCACCCTCCCCACCCATCCCTCCCCACCCTCCCCACTCAGCCCTCCCCACCCTCCCACCCAGCCCTCCCCACCCTCCCACTCAGCCCCTCCCCACCCTCCGCACCCAGCCCCTCCCTCCCCACCCAGCTCCTCCCTGCAAGGACGGACGGACGAAAGAATCCCCTGTGGGCTGGTGTAACCAGGAGGGTTACTACCAGTAAGACCGGGAGCAAGAGCAGAGCCTCACCATTCGGACATATCGCCCGATGAAGCTGGATGTAATTACCAGCGAAACGTCGTACTACTCAAATTTTAAACGATGTTGATTCACTCTTCAACACACCGGTGGGCTAAAGAAGTGAATTATTTTGTCCTTTGTAAACGTGACACATTTTTTTACTGTTTGGCCGTGTCGGGTGGTGGAGGGTTACGACACTTTTATAAATAACGCTATCTAACCCAAAAACATTATTACGAATAATATTGGTCTCGAAAGCCTACGTGTTAAACATGTACTCCTGTTTGTGACCCCATGTGTCCCCATGTGTCTCTGACCCCACGCCTCCCCATTTGTTTTTATCTGCTACCATGTGTGTCTCCATGTATGTGCCTTTCCATGTGTGTGCCTGTCCATGTGTGGGTCTGTCCCTCTGTATTCCACATCTCTTTGTATGTTTCACATTCTATCCCCGTGTGACCCTGTGCCTTGCGTGTATCTAAGAAGGAGTGGCAGTGTAGCGGTTTGCTCGAATGACCTCGATTGTCACCAAAATGCCGAAAGTCTCATTTGTAAAATGTTATTTGCAGTGGTGACCTGAGTTTGATTCCCGACTCGGGCGCGATGCCTTTGTGTGGGGTTTGCATGTTCTCCCCCTGTTCTGTAGAGAGTGAGTGGAGTTTGTACGACCTCCCCTGTTCTTCAGAGTGAGTGAAGTTTGTGTGATCTTCCCGTTCTACAGAGAGAGAGAGTGTAGTTTGTATGATCTTCCCCTGTTCTACAGAGAGAGAGAGAGTGGAGTTGGTATGATCTCCCCCTGTTTTACAGAGTGAGTGGAGTTTGTATGATCTCCCCCTGTTCTACAGAGTGAGTGAGTGGAGTTTGCATGATATCCCTCTGTTCTACAGAGTGAGTAAGTGGAGTTTGTATGATCTCCCCCTGTTCTACAGAGTGAGTGAGTGGAGTTTGTGTGATCTACCCCTGTTCTACAAGTGAGTGAGTGGAGTTTGTATGATCTCCCCTGTTCTACAGAGCGAGTGAGTGGAGTTTGTATGATCTCCCCTGTTCTACAAGAGAGTGAGTGTAGTTTGTATGATCTCCCCGTGTTCTACAGAGTGAGTGAGTGGAGTTTGTGTGATCTCCCCCTGTTCTACAGAGAGAGTGAGTGTAGTTTGTATGATCTCCCCGTGTTCTACAGAGTGAGAGTGGAGTTTGTATGATCTCCCCTGTTCTACAGAGTGAGTGAGTGGAGTTTGTATGATCTCGCCCTGTTCTACAGAGTGAGTGAGTGAGTGGAGTTTGTATGATCTCCCCTGTTCTACAGAGTGAGTGAGTGGAGTTTGTGTGATCTCCCCCTGTTCTACAGAGTGAGTGGAGTTTGTATGATCTCCCCCTGTTCTACAGAGTGAGTGAGTGGAGTTTGTATGATCTCCCCCTGTTTTTCAAAATGAGTGAGTGGAGTTTGTATGATCTCCCCCTGTTCTACATAGTGAGTGAGTGGAGTTTGTATGATCTCGCCCTGTTCTACAGAGTGAGTGGAGTTTGTATGATCTCCCCCTGTTCTACAGAGTAAGTGGAGTTTGTATGATCTCCCCCTGTTCTACAGAGTGAGTGGAGTTTGTATGATCTCCCCCTGTTCTACAGAGAGAGTGAGTGTAGTTTGTATGATCTCCCCCTGTTCTACAGAGTGAGTGGAGTTTGTATGATCTCCCCTGTTCTACAGAGTGAGTGAGTGGAGTTTATATGACCTCCCCTGTTCTACAGAGTGAGTGGGTATAGTTTATATGATCTCCCCCTATACTACAGAGTGAGTGAGTGGAGTTTGTATGATCTCCCCTGTTCTACAGAGTGAGTGGGTGTAGTTTGTATGACCTCCCCCTGTTCTACAGAGTGAGTAAGTGGAGTTTGTATGATCTCCCCCTGTTCTACAGAGTGAGTAAGTGGAGTTTGTGTGATCTCCCCCTGTTCTACAGAGTGAGTAAGTGGAGTTTGTATGATCTCCCCCTGTTCTACAGAGTGAGTGAGTAGTTTGTATGATCTCCCCCTGTTCTACAGAGTGAGTGAGTAGTTTGTATGATCTCCCCCTGTTCTACAGAGTGAGTGTAGTTTGTATGATCTCCCCTGTTCTACAGAGTGAGTGTAGTTTGTATGATCTCCCCCTGTACTACAGAGTGAGTGAGTAGTTTGTATGATCTCCCCTGTTCTACAGAGTGAGTGTAGTTTGTATGATCTCCCCCTGTTCTACGGAGTGAGTGTAGTTTGTATGATCTCCCCCTGTTCTACAGAGTGAGTGTAGTTTGTATGATCTCCCCCTGTTCTACAGAGTAAGTGGAGTTTGTATGATCTCCCCCTGTTCTACAGAGTAAGTGGAGTTTGTATGATCTCCCCCTGTTCTACAGAGTGAGTCAGTGGAGTCAACCAAACATCCCGATGTAGCAGGCTCCCTCCGAAGAAGAGTCTTGGCTAAAAACATTATTATTGTCTGGCCCATCGAGTGAAGCTTTGTTTGCGCGGCACGTGAGACGTACTTGACAATCATCAGGCGCGTGCAGCGTGCAACGCGTTGACTTGTATTGCAACGCGCGGGAGTAAACGGGTTAAACACGGAACGGACGTGGTGGGGAGGGGGGGAGACTGGAGTTTGGGGGAAACCCGTGTTGTCAAAGTTGAACATGTAAAGACGAAAGCAATGCGTGTACAGCGCAATGAATCTCTCGCTTTAAAACGGCGCTTTTCTGGAACGCCATCTACCGCGTTAAGCGAGGAACTGCTGCTCGCTGCACTCGCTCGCCAGAGGTCGCAACCGGGTACCCGATACCCGTACCCTACCCGATACCTGGCTACCCGTACCCGGCCGGGTACCCGTTTGCGACCCTGTGCGGCCGGGTACGGGTAGGCCGTGAGTCACTGGTGAGTAATCGTTTGTCACTCATTTCCCAACATCTTGACTCTTCTCACAATTCAAGTTCCTAGAATGAACCCACCCGCGCCTGCAACATGGCTTCATCCCAGAGGTCGCAATCAGGTACCCTATACCCGTACCCTACCCGTACCCGGCCGGGTACGGGTACCCGTTTGCGACCCTGGTGCGGCCGGTACGGGTAGGGTACGGGTATAGGGTACGGGTACCCGTTTGCGACCCTGGTGCGGCCGGGTACGGTACGGGTAGACCGTGAGTTCCTCGTGAGTAACTGTCACTCATTTTCCAACGTCTTGTCTCTTCTCACATTTCAAGTTCCTAGAATCAACCCACCCGCGCCTGCAACATGGCTTCATCCCAGAGGTCGCAATCAAGGTACCCGATACCAGGCCGGGTACGGGTAGGGTAGGGGTACGGCCAGGTACGGGTACCCATTTGCGACCCTGATGCGGCCGGGTACGGGTAAGGAATCAAAACCCGTTTGCGACCTGTCACTCGCTCGCTCGCGCCCCTGCAAGTCGAAGGGGCTTCCGCTAGGGGGAGGTCTGGAGCGAGGTCTCCGGTGTATTTTGTCGGCGACAAAGAGGCGAGATGACCGAGCTCAGGAGGGCCACGCGACTGCACGCGAGCGAGTGGGGAAGGATGGGATGGAGAACACAATGACGGAGGCGTTTTCTCGGCAGTGGCAAGATAAAGACTGACAACACAAAAATAGTCTGCGGGTATCTGTGTGAGTCTGTGTAGGTGAGTCTGTGGGTCTCTGTGTGAGTCTGTGGGTCTCTGTGTGTCTGTGGGGCTCTGTGTGAGTCTGTGGGTCTCTGTGTGAGTTTGTGGGTATGTGAGACTGTGGGTCTCTGTGTGAGTCTGTGGGTCTCTGTGTGAGTCTGTGGGTCTCTGTGTGAGTCTGTGGGTATGTGAGACTGTGGGTCTCTGTGTGAGTCTGTGGGTCCTAGTGTGAGCCAATGGGTCTCTGTGTGAGCCAATATAGGTCTATGTGTGAGTTTGTGGGTCTCCGTGTGAGTCTGTGGGTCTGTGTGAGTCTGTCGGTCTCTGTGTGGGTCTCAGTGTGAGTTTGTTGGGTCTCTGTGTGAGTTTGTTGGTCTCTGTGTGAGTCTGTGGGTCTCTGTGTGAGTCTGTGGGTCTCTGTGTGAGTCTGTGGGTATGTGAGACTGTGGGTCTCTGTGTGAGTCTGTGGGTCCTAGTGTGAGCCAATGGGTCTCTGTGTGAGCCAATATAGGTCTATGTGTGAGTTTGTGGGTCTCCGTGTGAGTCTGTGGGTCTGTGTGAGTCTGTGGATCTCTGTGAGTGTGGGTCTCAGTGTGAGTTTATTGGGTCTCAGTGTGAGTTTGTTGGGTCTCTGTGTGAGTTTGTTGGGTCTCTGTGTGAGTCTGTGGGTCTCGGTTTGAATTTGTAGGTCTCTGTGTGAGTATGTGGGTCTCTGTGAGTTTGTTGGGTCTCTGAGTTTGGGGGTCTCAGTGTGAGTCTGGATATCTTTGCGTGAGCCGATGGGTCTCGTTTCGCTGTTGGGAGTCTGTCGGTCTCTGTGCGAGTCTCGAAGCGATTCTGTGGGGCTCTGGGAGAATCTGTGGCTCAAAAATGTGCAAGGCTAATGGGCCTCTGTGTGGGTCTGCGAATCTCGTTAAGTCGATGAAAAGATAAAATGTTGCTGACAAAACCACCACCACCACAACAGCAACAACAACTACAGACAGATATTTTCTTTTTTAAGAAAATCACTTTTAAATTTATTAAAGACTGAGATCACCCTGTTAAATGGCTACAACAATAATCAGAAATGGAGCATCGGATCAACTCCAGGATGTGCGAACCAGCGTAGTAGTATAAGCATGTAGTAGTATAAGCATGTAGTAGTATAAGCATGTACATTGCGTCGTGTTCACAGTGGCAACATTCCGCTTATGGGCCAGCGTTTAATTACACATTGAATACCGTCAAACGTCCACCTTGGTTGTACAGCTGTGGGTCAGAGCACAGGAATAGAGTGGTGGGGGTGGATGGTTGGGGTGGAGCGGTGGAGGTGGAGCAGTGGGGATGGAGCGCTGGAGGTAGAGCTGTGGCGAGTTCACTTTCCTACGAACTCAGCCACTTGACGAGTTCGATTCCGGGCCACGGCCAATATCAGTGGCTCGGAGTAATAGCTCATTCAGTCCTGAACAACATCACCACTCACCCCGCTCACCATCCCCGCTCACCACCCACCCCCCATCACCAATTTGCTGCACCAACCTGCACTGACCAGAATGGCGAAGTATGGTTAATGACCTCCATAACCGGCACAGCATGGGAGGGCATTCATCCAGCAGTGGATTGAGTGTACATTACATTTTTTTAAAATCAACATTTGCAATTTAATTGTTACAATTTATTAAAAACATTGTTATTTTTTGTTGCATATCAAGTGCTATTAATTAAGCGCTATTACACACGCAGGATCGCCAAAATCGTCCCAAAGTTGGCCCAACGTTGGGCCAACATTCCTAACAACACCAACACGCCAACGTTGACCCAACGTTCCAACAACAACAACACGCCAACGTTGCTCCAACGTTGGGCGTGGCTTCCCGGTACGGTACCCAATAAACGTGAAATGTCGGGCCAAAGGTTCCAAACCACATGCCGACGGTGGCCCAGCGTTGGCACGCTTGAGAGCAAGGGCGGCGCGCTGTCGTGGGTACTCCACGAATGGTGAACCGGTTACTGACAGCTGCTCCCTCCTGCAGTCATTCCGTTCAATTGCGGGGAGTACCGTACACACGGCAGTAATGTCGCGGTGATATAAACGGGGCGGTCACGTGGGTGGGGGGGGGATTAAATTGAATTTAAAACGCCGCTCGCTGTGCGTTGCGCGAAGTCTGACGTTTTGCACCACGTGCCTCCCCCCCCCCCNGTTCCTGAAGAAGATCGTAGGGCATGTGAAGCGAAACGTCGGACATCGAGCACGCTGGCGCAGCCTGGAATCGCATCGGAGGGCCACAACCGCGGAAAATCTACGCAGTAGTGTGATTTAAAAAATATATAGAATATATATCGATGTTATTGGCCGAGCCTTTTCACGTAGGCGTACTGTTCGTAAACTCGTACACACAGCGGCTAGTGCGTACGCCTATCTGCATATGTGTGTGTGTGTATATGTGCACATGTGCGTATGAAGGTTTACGGGTTTCAATAACATTGTGGCCCCATGATCCACAGGAGGGTAGAGTAGAGATGCAGGCTGCAGAGTAGAGACACAGGCTGCAGAGTAGAGACACATGCTGCAGAGTAGAGACACATGCTGCAGAGTAGAGACACATGCTGGAGAGTAGAGACACGAGCTGTGGAGTGGAGACACAGGCTGCAGAGTGGAGACACAGGCTGCAGAGTAGAGACACAGGCTGCAGAGTAGAGACACAGGCTGCAGAGTAGAGACAGGCTGCGGAGTGGAGACACGAGCTGCGGAGTGGAGACACGGGCTAGAGAGAGACACGGGCTGGAGAGAGACGCATGCTGCGGAGTGGAGACACGGGCTGCGGAGTGGAGACACGGGCTGGAGAGAGACGCGGGCTGTGGAGTGGAGACACGAGCTGCGGAGTGGAGACACGGGCTGGAGAGAGACACGGGCTGCGGAGTGGAGACACGAGCTGCGGAGTGGAGACACGGGCTGCGGAGTGGAGACACGGGCTGCGGAGTGGAGACACGGGCTGCGGAGTGGAGACACGAGCTGCGGAGTGGAGACACGGGCTGCGGAGTGGAGACACGGGCTGCGGAGTGGAGACACGGGCTGCGGAGTAGAGACACGGGCTGGAGAGAGACGCGGGCTGCGGAGTGGAGATGCAGCCTCTCACAGGCTGGTGTCCTGCTCCATGCCGTACTCCTTGTAGAGTCTCTGCAGGAGCTGCTTCTTGTCGGGCTCCGCCAGGAACCCCGCACGTGCCGCGTTCAGGTTCTACACGGGGACGGGAGAAGCACAAACACATTGAGCCACAGACTCACGCAGAGAGCCACAGACTCACGCAGAGAGCCACAGACTCACGCAGAGAGCCACAGACTCACGCAGAGAGCCACAGACTCACGCAGAGAGCCACAGACTCACGCAGAGAGCCACAGACTCACGGAGAGACCCACAGACTCATGCAGAGAGCCACATACTCACGCAGAGAGCCACAGACTCAGACAACCACAGACTCACGCAGAGACACAGACTCACGGAGAGACCCACAGACTCACGCAGAGAGCCACATACTCACGCAGAAAGCCACAGACTCAGAGAGACCCACAGACTTACGCAGAGAGCCACAGACTCACGCAGAGACCCACAGACTCACGCAGAGACCCACAGACTCAGAGAGCCACAGACTCACCCAGAGACCCACAGACTCAGAGAGCCACAGACTCAGAGAGCCACAGACTCACGGAGAGAGCCACAGACTCAGAGAGCCACAGACTCAGAGAGCCACAAGCTCACGCAGAGACTCACAGACTCACGGAGAGAGCCACAGATTCAGAGAGCCAAAGACTCACGCAGAGACCCACAGGCTCAGAGAGCCACAGACTCACGCAGAGAGCCACAGACTCAGAGAGACCCAGAGACTCACAGAGAGAGCCACAGACTCAGAGAGCCACAGACTCACACAGAGAGCCACAGGCTCAGAGAGCCACAGACTCACACAGAGAGCCACAGACTCGGAGAGCCACAGACTCGCGNAGAGAGCCACAGACTCAGAGAGCCACAGACTCAGAGAGCCACAGACTCACGGAGAGATCCACAGACTCACGCAGAGAGCCACAGACTCACGGAGAGACCCACAGACTCATGCAGAGAGCCACAGACTCACGCAGAGAGCCACAGACTCACGCAGAGACCCACAGACTCACGCAGAGACCCACAGACTCACGGAGAGACCCACAAACTCACGCAGAGTGCCACAGACTCATGCAGAGACCCACAGACTCACGCAGAGAGCCACAGACTCACGCAGAGACCCACAGACTCACGCAGAGAGCCACAGACTCACGCAGAGAGCCACAGACTCACGCAGAGAGCCACAGACTCACGCAGAGACCCACAGACTCACGCAGAGACCCATATACTCAGAGACGTATAGCCACACAGAGACTCATAGACTCATGCAAAGGACCCACAGACTCACATCGAAACCCATAGACTCACAGAAACCCATCGATCTGCCTTAGCAGTCTCCCACACTTGGCCTGAGTCGCCTTCTCTTCTCCCTGGTCGCCAGACTCATGGGACCACTCCCAATACTGGTCTCTGAAATCGGCCCTCCTCCTCCTCCTCCACCCTGCCCAGTGACGGCTACATCACTCACCTGCCGTGTCTCCAACCTGCCAAGTCCCTTACCCCATCCTCCTCCTCCTCCTCCACCCTGCCCAGTGACGGCTACATCACTCACCTGCCGTGTCTCCAACCTGCCAAGTCCTTACCCCATCCTCCTCCTCCTGCACCCTGCCCAGTGACGGCTACATCACTCACCTGCCGTGTCTCCAACCTGCCACGTCGCTTACCCCATCCTCCTCCTCCTGCACCCTGCCCAGTGACGGCTACATCACTCACCTGCCGTGTCTCCAACCTGCCACGTCGCTTACCCCATCCTCCTCCTCCTGCACCCTGCCCAGTGACGGCTACATCACTCACCTGCCGTGTCTCCAACCTGCCACGTCGCTTACCCCATCCTCCTCCTCCTGCACCCTGCCCAGTGACGGCTACATCACTCACCTGCCATGTCTCCAACCTGCCAAGTCACTTACCCCATCCTCCTCCTCCTCCTGCACCCTGCCCAGTGACGGCTACATCACTCACCTGCCGTGTCTCCAACACCCAAGTCGCTTACCCCATCCTCCTCCTCCTCCACCCTGCCCAGTCAGGGCCACATCACTCGACCACCTGCTCTCCCGTCTTCTCTACGGGACGTCTGCCTGCATTCATCGTTTCTTGCCGCACAACTCCTGGCATCCCTTTCGAAGACACCTGGGCCTCAAATTTGCTGTGCTATACTCTTAGTTCTTTCGGTAAAGTCACGTAGGTAAAAAATGAAATTAAAATGAATAAAAATAAAATAATAAAATCAATGACGTTTCTGGAGGCAACACAAGTCTCCGTCATCAGGTGGGACCGTCACAGCCAGATTTGCTGCAAATCTGGCTGTGACGGTCCCACCTGATGACGGAGACTAGTGTTGCCTCCGAAACGTCGTTCCTGCAAATCTGGCTGTGACGGTCCCACCTGATGACGGAGACTAGTGTTGCCTCCGAAACGTCGTGATTTTATTATTTTTTTTATTAATTTTAATTTCATTTTTACCCACGTGACTTTACCGAAAGAACTAAGAGTATGAATCCTTGCAGTCACGAAAGCTTCAAATCTAGAATGTGCTGTGCTAGTGACGAATTGGTCACGTCCTGTTTACGTGACAATCCTTGCTAGTTGGCCGTGCCGGGTGGTGGCGGGTTTTAACGACGCGTTTATACATTGACGCGATCTCACCCAAATAAAAACCTCTGTTACGAACTTCCTCTGGAGCTGCTCAGAGACAGCTGTTGTCACTGCCGCCGCTGCCACCGCTGTTACCGCTATTACCGCTGTCACTGTTGTTGTCGCTGCTGCCGCTGTTACCGTTCACTTACCAGCTCCATGAAGTCCGAGTCCGTGAAGCCTCCGTACTTCCGCAGGATTTTGTAGTCGGTGGCGAGCGTGGAGTCGAAGATCAAGGGGTCGTCGGTGTTGATGGAGAAGTTGGCCTTGTCCTTGTGGAACCTGCGTGTGTGCGCGTTCGTCGCAGGACCATGCTCAATCCACTGCTGGATGAAGGCCTCCGCCTCCTGTGCTCCCCCCCCTCACCCCCCCCCCCCCCGGCGTCTCTCGTTCACGTCGCGGTCTGGCCGTCAGAATCAAACGCTCTGAAGAAGGGCCATTTCCCCGGAACGCCGCCTGTTATGTCTAATCTAATTTAATGTTTACGTAGAGCGCCTCTAGATTTGAAGCTTTCGTGACTGCAAGTATTCATATTCTTAGGTTTTTTCGGTAAAGTCACGTAGGTAAAAAACAAAAATTAAAATTAATAAAAGTAAAATAAAAATAAAATAAAATATCACGACGTTTCGGAGGCAACACAAGCCTCCGTCTTCAGGTGGAACCGTCACAGCACGCTTGCTGCAGCAAGCGTGCTGTGACGGTTCCAGGCTTGTGTTGCCTCCGAAACGTCGTGATTTTTTATTTTATTTTAATTTTACTTTTATTAATTTTAATTTTAGTTTTATACCTACGTGACTTTACCGAAAAAACCTAAGAATAGTAGAGCGCCTCCTTCGCTCAAGGCGCTTGTCAGACAAAGCGGTGACAGAATGGAAGGGTTGAGATGGAAGGGGCAGTGCAAGGGTTGATGAATGGGCAGCACCGTGGCTTGGAGATGTTAACCACCTCGCCTGGTGTGCAGGAGGTCGTGGGTTAGATCCCTGACCCTGACGCCTGCTGCTGTATATTTGGAGTGTTCGGTGTCTCTCTCTCTCATCATCAACACGGTGGCTAGGAGATGTTAACCACCTCGCCTGGTATGCAGGAGGTCGTGGGTTCGATCCCTGACCCCTGACGCCTGCTGCTGTATATTTGGAGTTTGCGTGTCTCTCTCTCATCATCAACACGGTGGCTTGGAGATGTTAACCACCTCGCCTGGTGTGCAGGAGGTCGTGGGTTCGATCCCTGACCCTGACGCCTGCTGCTGTATATTTGGAGTGTTCGGTGTCTCTCTCTCTCATCATCAACACGGTGGCTAGGAGATGTTAACCACCTCGCCTGGTGTGCAGGAGGTCGTGGGTTAGATCCCTGACCCTGACGCCTGCTGCTGTATATTTGGAGTGTTCGGTGTCTCTCTCTCTCATCATCAACACGGTGGCTAGGAGATGTTAACCACCTCGCCTGGTGTGCAGGAGGTCGTGGGTTCGATCCCTGACCCTGACGCCTGCTGCTGTATATTTGAAATTTGCGGTGTCTCTCTCTCTCCGTGGTCGCGTGGATTTTTCCCGGGTCCTCCGGTTTTTCCACCGGGACATTTGGAATCAGCGTCACGTCACGCCTTTAGAGTAATTTGACCGCTGCAAACGTTCACGCGATGATGACGAGCCACCTCGTTGGGCTATCATTCGTGTGCGGCCAAGGTCGCATTCTCAAAAACGTTGCTGGACAGCTCAGTGGGCCTTACCTGGTCCAATAAAAAATATTAACCCGTAAAAACAAAGTTTTTCACTATAAATCCTTTATATGCGTGGCATCGGTTTTATTTTATTATTCATTTCTGTTTTTCTTGAGTAAGAGTTTCATTTTTATCACATTGGTATTTTAAATTAAATATGAAAAAAAAAATTCCCAAAAAGTGTAAACTTTGGGAAAAAAATTTCACCAAAATAAATTGTCACGCACAACGAGTCTGTGTGCAAAATGTCAGCTCGATTGGATCACGGGAAGTGGTTAAAAAAGGACCGAAAGATTTGCACGGTCGTAAGCGCGCAAGCAAGCAAGCAAGTGAACTTAATATAAAGGATTTAAAAATAGGTTGCGTATAAACAAACAACACTTTTGAGTTTGAATGAGTGGCAGCAATAGAGTGGCTCGTAGGGGTGACGAAAGGGTAGGGGATGGACGGGACGGAGTGGAGGGGCGATGGAGAGGAGGCGAGGCTGAGAGAGAGGAACAGAATGATGTCCGGCTCCTCCGGATATTCCCCTCCACATTTAGAATCAACATCCAAGCCCCTTCAGAGTCATTTAGCCTCAGCAATGATGATGATGTTGATGATTCGTGTGTGACGGCCAAGGTCGCATTTTCTTAGGTTTTTTCGGTAAAGTCACGTAGGTAAAAAAATTAAAATTAATAAAAGTAAAATAAAATTCTTTATTTTACCTACGTGACTTTACCGAAAAAAACCTAAGAATATAAATCCTTGCAGTCACGAAAGCTTCAAATCTAGAATCAAGGTCGCATTCTCCGAAGAAAATGGCTATGCACCACAAGTGGTCCTTACCTGGTAAGATCAAAATAAAAAGTCTAACATAATGATGACGGTGGCCGTGGTGGTGGTGGTGGTGATGGTGGTCGTGGTGATGGTGGTGGTGATGGTGGTCGTGGTGGTGGTCGTGGTGGTGGTGATGGTGGTGGTGATGGTGGTGATGATGGTAGTGGTGATGGTGGTGGTCGTGGTGGTGGTGGTGATGGTGATGGTGGTGGTGATGGTGATGGTGGTGATGGTGATGGTGGTGGTGATGGTGGTGGTGATGGTGGTCGTGGTGGTGATGGTGGTGGTGATGGTGGTCGTGGTGGTGGTGGTGGTGGTGGTCGTGGTGGTGGTGGTGATGGTGGTGGTGGTGGTGGTGGTGGTGGTGGTCGTGGTGGTGATGGTGGTGGTGATGGTGGTCGTGGTGGTGGTGGTGGTGGTGGTCGTGGTGGTGGTGGTGGTGATGGTGGTGGTGGTGGTGGTCGTGGTGGTGGTGATGGTGGTGGTCGTGGTGGTGGTGGTGATGATGGTGATGGTGGTGGTGATGGTGGTTGGTGGTGGATGGTGGTGGTGTGGTGGTGGTGGTGATGGTGGTGGTGATGGTGGTGGTGATGGTGGTGATGGTGGTGATGGTGGTGGTGAAGTGGTGGTGATGGTGGTGGTGATGGTGGTGATAGTGATGGTGATGGTGGTGGTCGTGGTGGTGGTGATGGTGGTGATGGTGGTGGTGATGGTGGTGGTGATGTGGTGGTGATGGTGGTGATGGTGGTGGTGATAGTGGTGGTGATGGTGGTGGTGATGGTGGTGATAGTGATGGTGATGGTGGTGGTCGTGGTGGTGGTGATGGTGGTGGTGATGGTGGTGATGGTGGTGGTGATGGTGGTGGTGGTGATGGTGGTGATGGTGGTGATGGTGGTAGTGGTGGTGATGGTGGTGGTGATGGTGGTGGTGATGGTGGTGGTGATGGTGGTGGTGATGGTGGTGGTGATGGTGGTGATGGTGGTGGTGATAGTGGTGGTGATGGTGGTGGTGATGGTGGTGATATTGTGATGGTGGTGGTCGTGGTGGTGGTGATGGTGGTGATGGTGGTGGTGATGGTGGTGGTGATGGTGGTGGTGATGGTGGTGGTGATGGTGGTAGTGGTGATGGTGATGTTGGTGGTGATCACGACGACGACATGAGGACCCACCTCACGACGGGGTGTTTCGAGAAGTCCGCCTCCTTCTCGCCGGAGAGGCAGGCTCCCGTCAGGTAGCTGGACCAGGGGCAGATCTGCAAAGCGGGGGGGGGGGGGGGGTACAGCATCGTAGGTTGTTCGCTCTCCATGCTTCTGCCACAAGGGGTCTCCAACTCTCCGGCCACTCGGGGGAGAATATAGATCGGTGGGTGGGGGGGGTAACGTCCGGCCCGCGGGTCGTATGAGGCCCGCAAAATCATTTGGTGTGGCCCTGCCAAGGCAACCGCAGGCTGGGACTCGAAATTCAATAAATCTAGGAGCTGGAAAAGCAGTTGCGAGTAGCAGTGACATCATCAATATCAGCGAACATCATCATACGCCTCGCCAAAGAGAAGCAGTTCCAGCCGTCGCATTAGGGGGCGAGTTAATGAAACGTTTGACCAAATATAAACGGGCAAATTTGTTTGTTGATAATTTTGTATGGCCCGCCAATGATGTTATATAAATATCCAAATGGCCCTTGGCAGAACAAAGGTTCCTCACCCGTGGTCTAGAGGGTCCCAGGTGCAGCTGCTGCCGCTGCTGCTGAGAGGGCGGTGAGTGCAGCGTGGAAGCAGCCATCTTTGTTGGGTGAGTGAGTGAATGGTGAGTGGGTGGGTGAGTGAGTGAGTGAGAGGTGGGTGGGTGAGAGGGTGGGTGGGTGAGTGAGTGGGTGGGTGAGTGAGTGAGAGGTGGGTGAGTGGGTGGGTGGGTGAGTGAGTGAGTGAGAGTGGTGGGTGAGTGAGTGAGAGGGTGGGTGAGTGGTGGGTGAGAGTGAGTGGGTGGGTGAGTGAGTGAGTAGTGGGTGAGTGAGTGGGTGAGTGAGTGAGTGGGTGGGTGAGTGAGTGGGTGGGTGGGTGAGTGAGTGGGTGGGTGAGAGGGTGGGTTGTTCGACCTCCATGCTCCCGCATCTACTCACACCCCCCCCCACCCTCACCAATCCCGCACTGATAGCCGGCGTGGTGAAGTATGGTCAAATACCCCCCCGCGTGACCTGCACGGCACGTGGGGGGAGGCCCTCACTCACCAGTAGCCAGCGCGCGCTGAGGCTACGAACCCGGCATCCCGGGTTCGATTCCCGCTCGCGGCCAACACCGGTAACGATTACCTGAATAGGTACCTGGGCCTCCCTTAGGTCGACTCGGTCTCAAATGAGTACCTGGTGCGATTTATAAAAGCATTTGTCACGAAGGAGACAAAGGCGGCCGGGCGTGGTGCTGACCACCCACCCACCCCTCGCGTGCCGTGCCATCCTTCATAGGAGCTCGCTAACAGCTCTTGCCCTAACAGTCCGTTAAGGCTATACGGGGGATCTTCCTTTGCGTGTGTTTGTGTGAAGCGGTCGCTATGAACCCGGCAGCCCGGGTTCGATTCCCAACACCAGCGGCGATTTCCGAACCGGACCGTGGGCCTCCCCTAGGTCGACTCGGCCTCAAACGAGTACTGGTGCGGTGTGTAGTAACCATCGCCACCGAGGGAGACAAAGGCGGCCGGGCGCGGCTCTGGCCGCACCGCGCCATCGCGGGCGCTCGCCCCGTCGCCTTGAAAACGACTACGCGGGGGACCTTTGGCTTTGTCTTTGCTCGCACTACCTCGAAGTGCATGTTGGCCTTGAGCAGGCGCGCGTAGAGCTCCGGGTCCTCCAGGGTGTGGTAGCCGTGGCCGATCCTCTCCGCCCGCAACACGTCCACCGCCTGCCACCAAAGACAAAGATACACCCCCCACACCGTGTAGCCTTCACAGACCGTCGGGGCAAGTGCTGTCAGCGAGTGCCTATGAAGGCCGGCACGGTGGCACACGAGATGGGTGGCCAGCGGTACGCCCGGCCGACTTTGTCTCCCGGTGGCGATGTTTTATGCATCGCACCGAGCGCTCATTTGAGGTTGAGTCGACCCCGCACCGGTTTAGATCATCGTCAACGGCGTTGGCCGTGAGCGGGAATCGAACTCGGGTCGCCGGGTTTGTCGCGCGGCGTAGCGCTGACCGCTGCGTTGGACGCGCTGGACGCACGCCCGGTAATGATGAATGATGTCATCGGCGAATCAGTGTCCCCGTTAATCATGGGGCAATCGTGGGGCAATCACAGGGCTGGACGCTCATTGTCATCATCACCACCCGCGTCATTACCCACTACACACACGCTCTCTCATACCTCTCTCATCTCACTCCCCTCCGCACTCACACAGTGACCCATAGACTCACACAGAGACACCCATAGGCTCATCACACAGAGACCAATAGGCTTGCCACACACAGACCATTAGACTCATCACGCAGAAACAATAGACTCATCACATAGAAGCCCATAGACTCACAGAAATCCACAGTTTCCCAACAGAGACCTATTCATGACTGCCTCTCGCTCAAATAAACACACCCGCGGTGTCCGCGCCGCGTCGAGTTGCTGTCTATGGTCTATGAACATCTGGCAGGCCGCCAGCTTTGGTTCAAGCGAGGCCCCGACGCTGCTGCTGCAGCTCATGTTGTTGTTGATGCTGCTGAAGATTATGGGACACTGCATGTCCAAACCCGTCCAGAGTGTGCGTCCCAGCGTTGAACCGATGCTGCTGAACTACTTGGTTCATTCGGTAAAGTCACGTAGAAGGGAAATAATAAAAATGAAACATAATAAAATACAATTCTCACGACGTTTCGGCCACAACGCAAGCAGCCGTCCTCAGGTGAAGAACAGGTCTGTCGGGAAGACAGCGTCTGAATGCGTTGTGGCCGAAACGTCGTGAGAATTGTATTTTACTATGTTTTATTTTTATTATATAATTATTTCACTTCTACGCGACTTTACCGAAAGAACCAAGAAGATGCCGTCACGAAAGCGTTGAACCGATGCTGCTGAGCTAAGGGCACTGCCACAAGAAAGGCCGTGGGGCTGATGGGAAGCGTAGAGGAAAACATGTATTTATTTCCACTATGAGACCTCCTTTACCAGTGGCAAAATATAGTAGTAGGTTTTTACCCTTTAAACTGGTACAAAACTGACGCCTTTATACAAGGCATCATGTTTGCAATAACCGCAACACAAGCAGTCAAAATGCAAACAAAAAACAACTCTGATAATGGTAATGATATGCACTGTCCTTGAAGTTGATTGGTCCACACCCGAGACAGCTTTTCTTAGAGCCTAGTATCCATTGGTGTTGGACCAGATGACGTTAAAAGGCGCACATTATCAGAGTTGTGTTTTTTGTTTGCATTATGACTGCAGGTATTGTGGTCTATGCAAACATGACTCCTTGTAAAAAAGGTGTCAGTTTTGTTGCCAGATAGAAGGGTAAAAAAACAATTATCAGGAGGTGTTTTCCTTCTCCACCCCCTCCTCTCCTCACCCCGCGCCCCCTCACCTCCTCGACGACCTTCGATGACCCCACCTCCCCGGCGTGGACCGTGCGGTGAACGCCGTCCCTCACCGCCTCCTGGTGACACCGACAACAAGGACGACAAAGTACGGGTCCACCCCTCCATCCCACCGTGTAGCCTGCGTCGGCTGTAGAGGCAAGTGCAGTGAGCTGCACCACCGCTCCCCGCAAATTACACCACATCCGTGGGGTGTGTCGGGGTGTGTCGGGGGTGTGTCGGGGGTGTGGGGGTGTGTGGGGGTGTATCGGGTGTGGGTGGTGTGGGGGTGTGTGGGGGTTTGTGGGGGTGTGTGGGGGTGTGTCGGGGTGTGGGTAGTGTGGGTGGCTTGGGTGGTGTGGGTGGTGTGGGTGGTGTGGGGTGGTGTGGGGTGGTGTGGGTGACGTGGGTGGGGTAGGTGGTGTGGGTGGTGTGGGTGGTGTGGGTGGTGTTGGTGGTGTGGGTGGTGTGGGTGGTGTGGGTGGTGCGGTGGTGTGGGTGCTGTGGGTGGTGTGGGTGACGTGGGTGCTGTGGCTGCTGTGGGTGGTGTGGTTGCTGTGGGTGGTGTGGGTGGTGTAGGTGGTGTAGGTGGTGTGGGTGGTGTGGGTGACGTGGGTGCTGTGGCTGCTGTGGGTGCTGTGGGTGGTGTGGGTGGTGTGGGTGGTGTGGGTGGTGGGGTGGTGTGGGTGGTGGGGTGGTGTGGGTGGTGGGTGGTGTGGGTGGTGAGGGTGCTGTGGGTGGTGTGGGTGGTGTAGGTGGTGTGTGTGGTGTGGGTGCTGTGGGTGGTGTGGGTGACGTGGGTGCTGTGGCTGCTGTGGGTGGTGTGGGTGCTGTGGGTGGTGTGGGTGGTGTGGGTGGTATGGGTGGTGTGGGTGCTGTGAGTGGTGTGGGTGGTTCGGGTGGTGTGGGTGCTGTGGGTGGTGTGGGTGGTGCGGGTGGTGTGGGTGCTGTGGGTGGTGTGGGTGACGTGGGTGCTGTGGCTGCTGTGGGTGGTGTGGGTGCTGTGGGTGGTGTGGGTGGTGTGGGTGGTGTGGGTGACGTGGGTGCTGTGGCTGCTGTGGGTGCTGTGGGTGGTGTGGGTGGTGAGGGTGCTGTGGGTGGTGTGGGTGGTGTGGGTGGTGTAGGTGGTGTGTGTGGTGTGAGTGGTGTGGGTGCTGTGGGTGGTGTGGGTGACGTGGGTGCTGTGGCTGCTGTGGGTGGTGTGGGTGTGTGGGTGGTGTGAGTGGTGGGTGGCGTGGGTGTGTTGGTGGTGTGGGTGGTGTGGGTGGTGGGTGGTGTGGGTGGTGTGGGTGGTGTGGGTGCTGTGGCTGCTGTGGGTGGTGTGGGTGGTGTGGGTGCTGTGGGTGGTGTGAGTGGTGTGGGTGGTGTGGGTGGTGGGTGGTGTGGGTGTGTGGGTGGTGTGAGTGGTGGGTGGTGTGGGTGGTGGGTGGTGTGGGTGGTGTGAGTGGTGGGTGGTGTGGGTGTGTGGGTGGTGTGAGTGGTGGGTGGTGTGGGTGTGTGGGTGGTGTGGGTGCTGTGGGTGGTGTGGGTGGTGTGGGTGGTGTGGGTGCTGTGGGTGGTGTGAGTGGTGTGGGTGGTGTGGGTGCTGTGGGTGGTGTGAGTGGTGTGGGTGGTGTGGGTGCTGTGGGTGGTGTGGGTGGTGTGGGTGCTGTGGGTGGTGTGAGTGGTGTGGGTGGCGTGGGTGGTGTGGTGGTGTGGGTGGTATGAGTGGTGTGGGTGGTGTGGGTGGTGTGGGTGGTGTGGGTGCTGTGGGTGGTGTGAGTGGTGTGGGTGGCGTGAGTGGGGTGGGTGGTGTGAGTGGGGTGGGTGGGTGGTGGGTGGTGGTGTGAGTGGTGGTGGTGTGGGTGTGTGGGTGGTGTGGGTGGTGTGAGTGGTGTGGGTGGCGTGAGTGGTGTGGGTGGCGTGGGTGGTGTGAGTGGGTGGGTGGCGTGGGTGGTGTGAGTGGGTGGGTGGCGTGGGTGGGTGAGTGGGGTGGGTGGGTGGGTGACTGGGTGGTGTGGGTGGTGTGAGTGGGGTGGGTGGTGTGGGTGGTGTGGGTGGTGTGGGTGGCGTGGGTGGTGTGAGTGGGGTGGGTGGCGTGGGTGACTTGGGTGGTGTGGGTGGTGTGAGTGGGGTGGGTGGTGTGGGTGGTGTGGGTGGTGTGGGTGGTGTGGGTGGTGTTGGTGGTGTGGGTGATGTGGGTGGTGTGGGTGGTGTGGGTGGTGTGAGTGGTGTGGGTGGTGTTGGTGGTGTGGGTGGTGTGGGTGGTGTGGGTGGTGTGGATGGTGTGAGTGGGTGGGTGGTGTGGGTGATGTGGGTGGTGTGGGTGGTGTGAGTGGTGTGGGTGGTGTGGTGGTGTGGGTGGTGTGGGTGGTGTGGGTGCTGTGGGTGCTGTGGGTGGTGTGGGTGGTGTGGTGGTGTGGGTGATGTGGGTGGTGTGGTGGTGTGGGTGGTGTGGGTGGTGTGGGTGGTGTGGGTGCTGTGGGTGCTGTGGGTGGTGTGGGTGGTGTGAGTGGTGTGGGTGTGTGGGTGGTGTGGGTGGTGTGGTGGTGTGGGTGGTGTGGGTGGTGTGGGTGCTGTGGGTGGTGTGGGTGCTGTGGGTGGTGTGGGTGACGTGGGTGCTGTGGCTGCTGTGGGTGCTGTGGGTGCTGTGGGTGGTGTGGGTGGTGTGGGTGCTGTGGGTGGTGTGGGTGGTGTGAGTGGTGTGGGTGGTGTGGGTGCTGTGGATGGCGTGGGTGGCGTGGGTGCTGTGGGTTCTGTGGGTGGTGTGGGTGGTGTGGGTGGTGTGGGTGGTGTGGGTGCTGTGGTGGCGTGGGTGGTGTGGTGGTGTGGGTGGTGTGGGTGGCGTGGGTGCTGTGGGTTCTGTGGGTGGTGTGGGTGGTGTGGGTGGTGTGGGTGGTGTGGGTGCTGTGGATGGCGTGGGTGGCGTGGGTGCTGTGGTTCTGTGGGTGGTGTGGGTGGTGTGGGTGGCGTGGGTGCTGTGGGTTCTGTGGGTGGTGTGGGTGGTGTGGTGGTGTGGGTGGTGTGGGTGCTGTGGATGGCGTGGGTGGTGTGGGTGCTGTGGGTTCTGTGGGTGGTGTGGGTGGTGTGGGTGGTGTGGGTGGTGTGGGTGCTGTGGATGGCGTGGGTGGCGTGGGTGCTGTGGGTTCTGTGGGTGGTGTGTCGCGATGTGGGTGGTGTGGGTGGTGTGTGTTCTGTGGGTGTTGTGGGTGGTGTGTGTTCTGTGGGTGGTGTGGTGGTGTGGGTGGTGTGGGTGGTGTGGGTGCTGTGGATGGCGTGGGTGGCGTGGGTGCTGTGGGTTCTGTGGGTGGTGTGGGTGGTGTGGGTGGTGTGGGTGCTGTGGATGGCGTGGGTGGCGTGGGTGCTGTGGGTTCTGTGGGTGTTGTGGGTGGTGTGTGTTCTGTGGGTGGCGTGTCGCGACGTGGGTGGGCGATGAGGTTGAATGCCGAGTGGGGTGCGCCGCCCACCAGGAAGGTTGTGCGGTGGGGGCCCCCGGCCTCGGCCACCAGGGACTCGTCCCCCGCCAGGTCGATGGCCACCACCCCGTGGTCCCTGTACTTGAGGCACAGCCTCAGCACCTCCGGCGACCAGTCTAGCCACACACGCACACAGACAAAGGTCCCCCGTGTAGCCTCGGCAGCCTGGTGGGGCAAGTGCCGCTAGCAAGTAGCAAGCGCCAGTGCCGGATTATCCCAGCAGCACAAGTAGCTACATGTGTAGTAGCTACTACATGTGTAGTAGCTACTACACATGTAGTAGCTACTAGTAGTAGCTACTAGTAGTAGCTACTACACGTGTAGTAGCTGCACGTGTAGTAGCTACACATGTAGTAGCTACTACACATGTAGTAGCTACACATGTAGTAGCTACTACACATGTAGTAGCTACGGGCCCGCACTTTCAAGGGCCCCGCGCTAAATGCTTTCAAGCTATCAATTCCTGTTCATGATTCTGCACTTGCTCTATTACTATAGTACTATACTGCCTTTAACTTTTATGAACGACTGGGTGTTTAAGGTTAGCGATTTGTCGTATTGTCTGGCTGTATAGCAAATGAAAAAATACAATTTACGATGCAAGTATAAACATTGTGTTTGGATATTTACGTGTTTTTTTTATTTAGGGCCCCGTTATGTCATATGCTACAGACCGCGCACTTGGCTTCATCCGGCACTGTACCGTGTGTACTGTCTGTACTGTGTGTACTGTGTGTGTGTACTGTGTGTGTGTATCGTGTGTACTGTGTACTGTGTGGGGGTATCGTGTGTACTGTGTGTGTGTATTGTGTGTACTGTGTGTACTGTGTGTGTACTGTGTGTGTGTATCGTGTGTACTGTGTACTGTGTGTGGGTATCGTGTGTACTGTGTGTGTGTATTGTGTGCACTGTGTGTACTGTGTGTGTATCGTGTGTACCGTGTACTGTGTGTATATCGTGTGTACTGTGTGTACTGTGTGTGTGTCGTATGTACTGTGTGTACTGTGTGTGTATCGTGTGTACCGTGTACTGTGTGTATATCGTGTGTACTGTGTGTACTGTGTGTGTGTCGTATGTACTGTGTGTACTGTGTGTGTGTATCGTGTGTACTGTGTGTGTGCACTGTGTGTACTGTGTGTGTATCGTGTGTACTGTGTACTGTGTGTGTGTATCGTGTGTACTGTGTACTGTGTGTACTGTGTGTGTACCGTGTGTACTGTGTGTGTATCGTGTGTACTGTGTGTGTAACGTGTGTACTGTGTGTGTGTACTGTGTGTACTGTGTGTGTGTACTGTGTGTACTGTGTGTGTGTACTGTGTGTACTGTGTGTGTGTATCGTGTGTACTGTGTGTACTGTGTGTGTGTATCGTGTGTACTGTGTGTGTGTACTGTGTGTACTGTGTGTGTACTGTGTGTACTGTGTGTGTGTATCGTGTGTACTGTGTGTGTGTACTGTGTGTACTGTGTGTGTATCGTGTGTACTGTGTACTGTGTGTGTGTATCGTGTGTACTGTGTACTGTGTGTGTACCGTGTGTACTGTGTGTGTATCGTGTGTACTGTGTGTGTAACGTGTGTACTGTGTGTGTGTACTGTGTGTACTGTGTGTGTGTACTGTGTGTACTGTGTGTGTGTGTGTAACTGTGTGTGTATGTGTGTGTACTGTGTGTGTGTATCGTGTGTACTGTGTGTACTGTGTGTGTGTGTGTATCGTGTGGACTGTGTGTACTGTGTGTGTACCGTGTGTACTGTGTGTACTGTGTTGTGTACTGTGTGTACTGTGTGTGTGTATCGTGTGTACTGTGTGTGTGTACTGTGTGTGTACTGTGTGTGTGTACTGTGTGTACTGTGTGTACTGTGTGTGTGTACCGGGCATGTGCCGCATGCAGCACAGGATGGAGCGCACCGTGTGTACTGTGTGTGTACTGTGTGTGTACTGTGTGTGTGTACTGTGTGTACTGTGTGTGTGTACCGGGCATGTGCCGCATGCAGCACAGGATGGAGCGCACCGTGTGTACTGTGTGTACTGTGTGTACTGTGTGTGTGTACTGTGTGTGTACTGTGTGTGTGTACTGTGTGTGTGTACCGGGCATGTGCCGCATGCAGCACAGGATGGAGCACAGCGTGTGTACTGTGTGTGTACTGTGTGTGTACTGTGTGTGTGTACTGTGTNGTACTGTGTGTGTGTACTGTGTGTGCTGTGTGTGTACTGTGTGTACTGTGTGTGTGTACTGTGTGTATGTGTGTGTGTAACTGTGTGTACTGTGTGTGTATCGTGTGTACTGTGTGTGTACTGTGTGTACTGTGTGTGTACCGTGTGTACTGTGTGTGTATCGTGTGTACTGTGTGTGTAACGTGTGTACTGTGTGTGTGTACTGTGTGTACTGTGTGTGTGTGTATCGTGTGTACTGTGTGTGTGTACTGTGTGTACTGTCTGTGTGTACTGTGTGTACTGTGTGTGTGTATCGTGTGTACTGTGTGTGTGTACTGTGTGTGTACTGTCTGTGTACTGTGTGTGTGTACTGTGTGTGTGTACTGTGTGTGTGTACTGTGTGGTGTACCGGGCATGTGCCGCATGCAGCACAGGATGGAGCGCACCGTGTGTACTGTGTGTGTACTGTGTGTGTACTGTTGTGTACTGTGTGTGTGTACTGTTGTACTGGTGTGTGTATGTGTGTGTACTGTTGTGTACTGTGTGTACTGTGTGTACTGTGTGTGTGTACTGTGTGTGTACTGTGTGTGTACTGTGTGTGTGTACCGGGAATGTGCCGCATGCAGCACAGGATGGAGGCACCGTGTGTACTGTGTGTGTGTGTACTGTGTGTGTACTGTGTGTACTGTGTGTGTGTACTGTGTGTGTACTGTGTGTGTACTGTGTGTGTGTACTGTGTGTGTGTACTGTGTGTGTGTACCGGGCATGTGCCGCATGCAGCACAGGATGGAGCGCACCGTGTGTACTGTGTGTGTGTGTGTACTGTGTGTGTACTGTGTGTACTGTGTGTGTACTGTGTGTGTGTACCGGGCATGTGCCGCATGCAGCACAGGATGGAGCGCACCGTGTGTACTGTGTGTGTGTACTGTGTGTGTGTGTACTGTGTGTACTGTGTGTACTGTGTGTGTACTGTGTGTACTGTGTGTGTGTACTGTGTGTGTACTGTGTATGTACTGTGTGTGTGTACCGGGCATGTGCCGCATGCAGCACAGGATGGAGCGCACCGTGTGTACTGTGTGTGTGCTGTGTGTGTACTGTGTACTGTGTGTGTTGTGTGTGTACTGTGTGTGTACTGTGTGTACTGTGTGTGTGNACTGTGTGTGTGTACCGGGCATGTGCCTCATGCAGCACAGGATGGAGCGCACCGTGTGTACTGTGTGTGTGTGTACTGTGTGTGTACTGTGTGTACTGTGTGTGTACTGTGTGTACTGTGTGTGTGTACCGGGCATGTGCCGCATGCAGCACAGGATGGAGCGCACCGTGTGTACTGTGTGTGTGTACTGTGTGTGTGTGTACTGTGTGTGTACTGTGTGTACTGTGTGTGTACTGTGTGTACTGTGTGTGTGTACCGGGCATGTGCCGCATGCAGCACAGGATGGAGCGCACCGTGTGTACTGTGTGTGTACTGTGTGTGTGTACTGTGTGTACTGTGTGTGTGTACCGGGCATGTGCCGCATGCAGCACAGGATGGAGCGCACCATGTGTACTGTGTGTACTGTGTGTGTACTGTGTGTGTGTGTACTGTGTGTACTGTGTGTGTGTACCGGGCATGTGCCGCATGCAGCACAGGATGGAGCGCACCGTGATGCCAAACTCCGTCTCGCCCTGGCGGAAGCCCTGGTTCACCAGCGACACCACCTCGTCCGGCGTGACGTCACCGCTGGGAGGCAAGGCACAGCCATCGTCATCGTCGTCATCATCGTCGTCGTCATCACCACCGTCGTCATCGCTATCGTCATCGCTATCGTCATCATCGTCATCGCTATCGTCATCATCATCATCATCACTACCATCATCGTCATCGTCATATCGTCATCGTCGTCGTCATCACCATCGTCATCACCGCCATGTTCGTCGTCATCATCGTCGTCACCACCATCGTCACCGCCATCGTCGTCGTCATCACCACCATCATCATCATCGTCGTCATCACCACCATCGTCGTTGTCATCACCACCATCGTCATCGCTATCGTCATCATCGTCATCGCTATCGTCATCATCGTCATCACCACCATCATCATCATCATCGTCGTCATCACCACCATCGTCATCGCTATCGTCATCATCGTCATCACCACCATCATCGCCACCATCGTCATCATCACTAATTTCATCATCGTCATCACTACACCATCGTCATAGTCATCGCCATCGTCATCACCACCACCATCATCACTATTACCATCATCATCATCACCACCATCGTCATCACTGACACCATCACTGACACCGTCGCCACCATCGTCATCACCATCGCCGTTCGAGTGCCGTGCCGTCTCGCCAGTGATTACAACAACAACGACAGCAGCAGCAGCCAGCCAGCATCATCAGGCGGACAGCCGCAGAGTTAATTGATTTTTTGACCCTTCTATCTGGCAACAAAACTGACACCTTTTTTTTACAGAGAGTCATGTTTGCATAGAACACAATACCTGCAGTCATAATGCAAACAAAAAACATAACTCTGATAATGTGCACTGTCCTTGAAGTTGATTGGTCCGCACCCGAGACAGCTTTCGTTAGAGCCTAGTCTCACATGGGTTGGACTCTAACGAAACTGTCTCGGGTGTGGACCAATCAACTTCAAGGACAGTGCATACATTATCAGAGTTATGTTTTTTGTTTGCATTACGACTGTAGGTATTGTGGTCTATGTAAACATGACTCCTTGTAAAAAAANGGTGTCAGTTTTGTTGCCAGATAGAAGGGTAACAAAAACAATTATCATATTTTGACTGGCAAATGAGGTTCCAATGGAGCCGCAGAGTTGTGGAGGTCTCCCTCCTCCCCGTTCAGGTCCTCAACAGAGACAGGGGACAAACGCGAGGCGATGCTCACGTGACCTCACCCACAAGTTCATGTTCCTGTATTAGGTGTAGCCCTGTGAGCCATTCGGCTCTTGAATCGGGTGCAACCGCAACAAACAAAAAAACAAAAACATGAACAAAAAACATCTTGTAGTGAATATGTGACTCAGTGCAAACAGAAAATCCAAGAAAAGACAGCAAAACATTTCAGAAAAAAACACCGTACACCAACGCTGTGTGCAAAAATCCCAGTGGGATGCAAGTCAAACAACAACAACCACAAGACAACTTAGATTAAGGCCATCAGTCTAACTCTGTACTACAACAAACAAACGTGGCCAAACCAATACACTTTTCGAAATCACCAAAATAAAGCCATGAAAGCAATGAAAAGCGATCATAGGAACTCCGGCGCGGCTCACGTCGGCCTGCGCAAGCCGCCCACAAACCAACGGCGACGAAGAAGCCCCCGGGGCAATCAAGCTACCTGCGCTGCCCCCAGGGCACGGGCGTCACGTCGGCGTTGGCGAGCAGCTGGGGGCTGTAGCGAGCCTCCAGGTAGACGACGCCCTGCGCAGCCTTGTCCGCCACCAGCTCGTACGCCACGCGGCGGATCGCCTCCCGGTCCCCACTGCCAACGTGTGGGGGGGGGGGGNCAGGAGAGAGACGGGGGGGAAGGGGGGTCAGGGGGGGGNCAGGAGAGAGATGGGGGGGGAATGGAGGGTCAGGGGGTGCAGGAGAGACGGGGCGTGGTGGGAAAGGGGGGGCAGGAGAGAGAGACGAGGGGTGGGAAGGGGGGGTCAGGGGGGGGGGCAGGAGAGAGACGGGGGGGGCAGGGGGGGCAGGGGGCAGGAGAGAGAGACGGGGGTGATGGGAAGGGGAGCAGGGGAGGGCAGGAGAGAGACGGGGGGGTGCAAGAGTTGGTGAGCGGTGCAGGGGGGGGGGGTCTTATAATACGGCGTCTGAGTGTGTGTGTGTAAGTGTGTGAGTGTGTGTGTGAGTGGTGAGTGTGTGTGTGAGTAAGTGAGTGTGAGTGAGTGAGTGTGTGAGTGTGTGTGTGTGAGTGTGTGTGTGAGTGAGTGTGTGTGAGTGTGTGTGAGTGTGTGCGTTTGACCACAAACAATAATTTCTGCCCCCCCCTCATTTCAGCCCCTGTCCCCTCCTCCATCCACTGGCGCTGCGTATATGTGCGCGTGTGTGCGCGGGTGCGTGCGTGTGTGTGCGTGTATGTGCGTGCGTGTGTGTGCGTGTATGTGCGTGGGTGCGTGTGTGTGCGCGGGTGTGTGCGTGTGTGCGTGCGTGTGTGCGTGCGTGTGTGCGTGCGCGTGTGTGTGTGCGTGTGTGCGTGTGTGCGTGTGTGTGCGTGTGCGTGTGCGCGTGTGTGCGTGTGTGTGTGTGCGTGTATGTGCGCGTGTGCGTGTATGTGCGTGTGCGTGCGCGTGCGTGTGCGTGCGTGTGTGCGCGCGTGTGTGTGTGTGCGTGTGCGTGCGCGCGTGCGCGTGCGTGCGCGTGCGTGCGCGTGCGTGTGCGCGCGTGCGCGTGTGCGCGCGTGTGCGTGCGCGTGTGCGTGCGTGCGTGCGAGAGTGCTCACGCGATGGCCGGCATGTAGAGGGCGAAGTACTCGAGGAACTTGGTGAGCGACGAGGGCTCCCGTAGCTCAAGCAGCCGTGGAGCTCCCGCTCCGTGTCCGCCGGCAGCTTGACGCCGCGCTTCCTGTGCACAGCGCCACGCGGGAGGGAGTCAAACTCGTCCCGCGCGAACCCTCCGCTTCATCCTCGCAGCGGCGATAGCAGCGGCAGCGGCTGTCGGCTAGCGCCGCCGTCGAACGAGCGCGGTGGTCGCCGCATCGTGTGCGGCGCTTCCGCGGCCGTCTGGAACGCTCTCTTCCTTGCTGTATGATGAAGTGGGAGCTGTGCGACTTTTAAATCATCATCTGCATTGACAACTCGTTTCTTTGCTTGTTGTGTTTAGTTTGTTGGCCTTGCCCCGCACACCTCCCGATTAGCACGGTCGGCTACGTACGGTGCGAAAGAAGTTCGACACACATACAGCAGCACTCATTGGTCCACACGCAAGTCTGACTCTGCTGCTGACGAGACATTGAATGTGGAAACCGGTCCAGAGTTTGTTTGTGTTGGACCACTGGTCCAGTGGAGAGAGGACGATTTGTGAATTGTCCAGTGGAGAGATGCGGATTTATGAATGAGACCATCCGCTTGTCTATATCGTCGCCCCTCGATTCGCTGTGACCAAAGACAAAGATCCCCCATATAGCCTTCATAGACTGTTGGGGCAAGTGCTGTTGACAAGTAGCACCGATGAAGGCCGGCACTGCACACGAGATGGTGGCTGAGTCGACCTAGGGGATCCCCAAGAGCAGTTCTAATAAATTCGCTGTCACTCTTATTGGTCATGAGCGGGAACAGAACTCGGGACGCCGGGTTCGTCGTGCAGTGCGCTCACCGCTGAGACACAACTACACTCCGGCACTGCGTATGGGGCATGTGTATACATTTACGAGTTTTAAAATGCGTGACTAATTTTTGTAAGGTTTAAGCGGTACCCGTTTTATTGCCTCGTGGTGACGGTGAAGATGAAAATGATGACGGTGATGATGATGATAATGTTAATTATAATGATGATGGTTGTGAAGATGATGATGATGATACCAACGATGATGTTGGTGATGATGATGATGGTGGTGAAGATGATGGTGATAACTATGATGGCTGTGATCTGTGATGATGATTTTGATGTTGATGACAACTAAGGTGGTAGTGATGATGATTACAATAAATGATGATTACAATGGATGATAAAGGTTAATGATGATGACGATGATTATGGCGATAACTATGATTGCGATGATTACGATGATGTTTTTGACGTTGATGACGGCCATGAAGGTGAGGATGATGATCATGATTTTTACTCACTTGGCGAATTCCAGGATGGTAGAGGGTCGAATAGCTCCATCCAAATGGATGTGAAGTTCAACCTGCGATGGGGTGATGAGGAGGTGGGGGAGAGACAGAAGAGGAGATTTGTCAAAAAAAACATCTTCAGCCAAACGATTGCTCAACAACCCCCTGGGACCCAATCATCACTCCACGTGTCAACGCAGGGAAGACAAAGACAAAGATCCCCTGTGTAGCCTCAACAGACTGTTGGGGAAAGTGCTGTGAGCGAGCGCCTACAAAGGCCGGAACGGTACACGAGGGTGTGGGTGGCCAGCACCACGCCCGACCGCCTTTGTCTCCCCAGTGGCGATGTTTACACACCGCACCAGGTACTCATTAAAGGCCGAGTCGACCTAGGGGAGGCACAAGACCGGTTCAAATATTCGTAACCGGTGTTGGCCACGAGCGGCTATTTTTCTCGCGAAAAGCACTTCCCCTTCAGCCTGTGCAAGGCTATACGGGGGATCTTTGTCTCTGTGCGTGTGTTGATAGGTGGGGAACGGTAGAGTAGTAGGTCACCGTGCTGCGCTACGAACCCGGCGACCCGAGTTCGATTTCCGTTCGCGGCCAACACCCGGTAACGATTATTGAACCGGTCCTGGGCCTCCCCTAGGTCGACTCAGCCTGAAATGAGTACCTGGTGCGTTGTGTAAACATCGCCACTGGGAGACAAAGGCGGCCGGGCGTGGTGTTGGCCACCCAACCCCCTCGTGTGCCGTGTCGGTCTTCATAGGTGCTCGCTAACAGCACTTGCCCTTCAGCCTGTTCAAGGCTATACGGAGTGTCTTTGTCTTTATCTTGTAGATAGGGTGCGAGTATTCGTGTTACCCCCCTTGTCTCTCTCAGTGACCCTTGGTCTGGGGTACTAAGGGTCAGTCAGGGTGTGGGTAGACCCTTACCCTCCCCTCACCACCACGCACCCTTGGCACATTCCGTGTTACACACAAAGGCAACATTATGGCCTAATTATGCCCCCCCACTTAATATTTATCAGCAAATCAACCGGGTTGGTAAACCAGACAACGTAGGGGTGGACGTCACGGGCACAGCTGTCAACCCATCACGGTTCACCCCGTATTCCTGCACAGGGAAATTGTTGAGTTTTCAGGTCCATACGGCGCTAGAGCCGTTTCAACACGGGCAATAAAAAAAATAATAATGAGTTGTCCATTTGTTTGTGTTTCTCGCTTGCGATGGGACTTTGTAGGATGAACGTTGTGATTTATAAGTGGGCACGGGGTGACCAATACGGTCTGAATTGGTCTGTAATAAGGTAGGGGGCACTGATAAGGGGTTGACAGCGATGTAAGATAGGGATAGTGCTAGGGATAGTGCTATGGATAGTGATAGTGAGAGCATCCCTGTCAACCCATACGGTTCACCCCGTATTCTCGTCCAGGCAAATTGAGTTTTCAGGTCCATACGGCGTACAGCCGTTTCAATACGGCCAACAAATTGTCTGTGTTTGTGTTTCTCCCTTGCGATGGACTTTGTAGGATGAACGTTGAGATGTATAAGGGGGCACGGGGTGACCAATAAGGTCTGAATTGGTCTGTAACAAGGTGGAGCACTGCCAAGGGGTTGACAGCGATGGGGACGATGGGTGACAGCGGGCCCGGGAGGAAACACAACGAGCGCTGCTCGCGCTGGGAGCAGCGAGAGGTTGGCGGATCTCACACGGATTGTTTGGAACTCCCTTCTACCCGTGGGTGGGCGTCGAGTAGGTGGCCGTACCACCGTGGCTCTGCCAGGAGAAGGCGGTGCTACAGCAAAGTGTTTGCCACTAAACCGGGGATAGGGGTAGCATTAATAAAGGGAAAGAATGTTAATAGTATGTAGCTGCAGTAACTAAACAACCACGTAAAAAACTAAAGTATAAACTACATAGTATCATCAGTATACTAAATATACTCTCCAATAAGCTGAGCTACTAACAGTAAGTAATACATTACAATTCTATGTCGCAAAAAATATAATATGCTTCCAGCATATTATTACTTCCCTTCTACGTGACTTTACCGAAAGAACCAAGAAGATCAAATAAAGTAGTACAATTGTAGTGGCATAGCGCTGGCTGCTGGCGGAAAAGGGTAACTGCGGTGTACGGCGGCGCTCGCGTCAGCAGGCCACGATAGAGACCACGAGAGGGGGCATCTCGGGGGGAAAGGTCACAGAAGGGGCCCATCGGGAATTCTAGATATAAAAAAACTCCTATCCAGGGGCCTACCCTGGCTCCTCCCCCCTCAACGGTATATATACGGGGTCGGATCTCTTGGAATTTCTCATTTACTTGATACAGCAAGCGTGCTGTGACGGTTCCACCTGAAGACGGAAGCTTGTGTTGCCTCCGAAACGTCGTGATTTTTATTTTATTTTAATTTTACTTTTAATTTTTTACCTACGTGACTTTATCGAAAAAACCTAAGAATATGCCCATCGGAAGCCCCGGGAACTCGCGAGTAGGTCCCAGAAGGGGACGTGGCCGGGGCAGAGCGTCCTGGCCACGCTGGGAGTATCAGAGGGACCCCTGAACGGGACCTCGGGACTGTCGCTGGAAGTGGGATGCCCGTCGTGCCGCTCAAGTCCATCGTCGTCGCCATCTCCTCGTCGTCGTCTCCGTCTTCACCAGACAGCCGACCAACTGTTCTACGTAGTGCCGCCAATGATAGACGGTCTTAATAATAATTTATAATAGTGTACACCCACGTAGGGTGTTGTGTGTTTTACCACGATGGTGCTTGTGAAATGAAAGAAGGGCCTCCAGTTATTACTGTCTCCGAGTTGAGTCACAACACAATTAGAATGTAAAAAAACCCCAACGCAGCACTGAGTCCGAATGACTCAGCGTGCCGTATAATTGGAGTTTGTGGTCTCTCACACGCTCTTTCTCCCCGTGATCGCGTGGATTTTTCTCCGGGTCCTCCAGTTTTTCCCTCGACATTTAGAACCAACATCACGTGTACAGAGACTCCTCTACTTACGAACATTCGGACTTTCAGAGATACGAACAAACCCGTCCGTATGTCCAGTTGCCTGTTTGGACCGAGAGTCGTAAGTTCAACCGCTACACAATAGATGGCGGTGGTGGCATCTACATCTACAGGACGTGAAGAACCAGTGGCATCTACATCTACAGAACGTGAAGAACCAGTGGCATCTACATCTACAGAACGTGAAGAACCAGTGGCATCTACATCTACAGAATGTGAAGAACCAGTGGCATCTACATCTACAGAACGTAAAGAACCAGTGGCATCTACATCTACAGAACGTGAAGAACCAGTGGCATCTACATCTACAGAACGTGAAGAACCAGTGGCATCTAAAGAACGTGAAGAACCAGTGGCATCTACATCTGCAGAACGTGAAGAACCAGTGGCATCTAAAGAACGTGAAGAACCAGTGGCATCTGCATCTACAGAACGTGAAGAACCAGTGGCATCTACAGAACGTGAAGAACCAGTGGCATCTGCATCTACAGAACGTGAAGAACCGGTGGCATCTACATCTGCAGAACGTGAAGAACCAGTGGCATCTGCATCTACAGAACGTGAAGAACCGGTGGTATCTACATCTTCAGAACGTGAAAAACCAGTGGCATCTACAGAACGTGAAGAACCAGTGGCATCTGCATCTACAGAACGTGAAGAACTAGTGGCATCTGCATCTACAGAACGTGAAGAACCGGTGGCATCTACATCTACAGAACGTGAAGAACCAGTGGAATCTACATCTACAGAATGTGAAGAACCAGTGGCATCTACATCTACAGAACGTGAAGAACCAGTGGCATCTACATCTGCAGAACGTGAAGAACCAGTGGCATCTACATCTGCAGAACGTGAAGAACCAGTGGCATCTACATCTACAGAACGTGAAGAACCGGTGGCATATACATCTGCAGAACGTGAATGACCATTGGAATCTACATCTACAGGAGATTATGCAACTTTTAAGCCATTCTCTGTGTTTAGTGTACACGCCGTGCAACACGTTTGTAATCGACAGGAGTAAAGTTGGACTTACGAACGAATCGACTTACGAACAAATCGACTTAGGAGCAGACCTCTGGAACCTAACTCGTAAGTAGAGGAGTCCCTGTATTTGTCTGCTATAAATATCCACGTGATGACGATAAGCCTCTTAGTCGAGCTATCATCTGTGATGACCGGGTCGCTTCTCAGTGGTGCCTTACCTGGTAAAATTACAACATTTTAAAAAATATAGTTTCGTTTGAAAAAAACAACAACGGTGGAATCAAGAAAGGGAAGCTGAGCTGATGAGGGTGACCCCGTGGCCTGCGTGGACTTTGAGGATGACGAGGAGCGGGACCGCCGCGTGTCTTTCTGCAAACGTCACTTTTACAATCGGCGCGTAGAACGTGGGGACGGTCAGCCTGCGGAGGCGTGGGATCGTCGGCAAACCGCACCTCCGATGAGCACGGTCGGCTACGTACGGTGTGAAAGAAGTTCAACACACACGCACACGCGCGCCTACAAACCGACAAAGCTGGGAAAAGCGCGCGGCGAAGCAGAGGAGAGAGAGAGAAACTCGCCCTGGGAATTGGTCCTCGCACCCGAGAGAACGGAGGAGCCACGTGGACCAGAGTCCCCACCACGCGCCCGCGACGTTTCGCTGATGAGGCTGAATCAAGGTGCAGAGAGGGATGGGGGGTCGTGAGTGGAGTGATGGGGGTGGGAGGCCGCTGGGTTGCGCCCTAACCCCGGCTTGAACTCGGCCGCTCTTGACCCCTGACCCCGCTGCAAGGCGCCACGCGGTGCGATCTCGCTCCGCCGGCAGCAAGCGGCGGTAACGTGGCCGCTTGACGGTCAAAAACAAAACCCCAACAATTGCGCAAGAGATGGTTACGCGCCATGAAAAAGTGCCCATTGCCAAAAAACTTCACCGATTGTAGAATGTTATTCGTGCTGCTAAGGCCACACACACACACACACACTGACTCTTAGTGTGGTTGTTGTTATTGACGAGCGAGTTAAGAGTTCCCATCTTCTTGGTTCTTTCGGTAAAGTCACGTAGAAGGAAAATAAAAAAAAAAACATAATAAAATAATTCTCACGATGTGACTTTACCGAAAGAACCAAGAAGATGAATCCCTGCAGTCACGAAAGCTTTAAATCGAGAGTTAAGAGTTGTTTTTTTTTTCCGCACCCAGCCCCCCCGCCCGCAACGATTGCAGCCACCGACCGACTGTTCGTGAGCTGCGGAACATCGGAGCTGTAATCTCGCCCTTTTACGAGGCTCGCGAGCAAAGGTGCAAACGACACGCAACAGAGATATCCCCAACGCGCCCCGGCCACCACCTCCAGTGGAACTAAGCAAAGACCCCCACCATCCCCCCACCACCCGTATAACCTTTACAGATTGTTGGACCAAGCGATGATAGCGAACGCCCACAGAGAAACCATCAGCCGCCCCCCCGTCCTGTGAAACTAACCAAAGGTCCCCCCGTATAACCTCAACATAGTGTTTAGGGCAAGTCATTAATTGCAACATTTTTTGTTATTTTACCAGATAAGGCTCCACTGAGATACGCAGCTGTCTTTCCAGAAGCGACCTGGCCACCACGAGTGATAGCCCGATGAAGAGGCTCATCGTCACGCGGAAATGTACAGCGGCCAACAACTCTAAAGTCGAAATGCGCGTTTCTAAATGTGTCGAAAAAACCGGAGGGCCCGGAGAAAAAATCCACGTGGCCACGGAGAGTGAGAACATGCAAACCCCAAATAAATANGTAGCAAGAGTCAGGGTCGTGATCGAACCCACGACCTCCTGTATACAAGGCGAGGTAGTTAACATCTCCTAGCCACCGTGATGATGATGAGAGAGAGAGAGACACGCAAACTCCAAATATACAGCAGGCGCCAGGGTCGTGATCGAACCCACGACCTCCTGTATACCAGGCGAGGTAGTTAACATATCCTATCCACCGTGATGATGAGAGAGAGAGAGACACGCAAACTCCAATATACAGCAGCAGGCGTCAGGGTCGTGATCGAACCCACGACCTCCTGTATACAAGGCGAGGTAGGTAACATCTCCTAGCCACCGTGGCTGTGAGCAAACGCCCAGGTTGACTCTGCATAGCCTACTGCCCGTGTGTGTCAGTGTGTGTGCGTGTTGTAGGGAGCGGTAGTGTAGGGGTTAGCGTCTGCATACGAATCCGGCGGCCCGAGTTCGACAGCCTCAAATGAGTACCTGGTGCGGTGTGTAAACATCGACTGGGGAGACAAAGGCGGCCGGGCGTGTTGCTGGCCAACCCCNTCGTGCCTTCATAGGTGACAGCACTTGCCCCAACAGTCTGTTCAGGCTATACGGGGNATCTTTGCCTCGTGCGTGTTGAGCCGTCTTAACGGATCTGGGAGCTAAAATAACGCTCCCTACCAAGGCGCTGCTTGTTGATGAGACGGATGAAGATCGGGATTGAAGCGATCTAATCCGCACCGATGCAGGGGGCAAAAGGCGCAGCTCTGCAACTGCGGCTCACTGCCACTGCGGTCGGATGGGGGCCTCCGCTTGGGAGGGGTTCCGCGGTGGCTAGAGATGTACTACCTCCCTGGTCTACAGGAGGTCGTGCACCCGCCCTGACGCCTGCTGCGTTTTATTTGCGGCGTTTCTCTCTCTCATCATATCCGGTGGCTAGGAGATGTTAACTACCTCGCCTGGTGTCAGAAGGTCGTGCCCCGACCCTGACGCCTGCCGCTGTATATTTGGAATTTGCGGCGTGTCTCTCTTTCATCATCACGGTGGCTAGGAGATGTTAACTACCTCGCCTGGTCTACAGGAGGTCGTGGATCCCGACCCTGACGCCTGCTGTATATTTGGAATTTGCGTGTCTCTCTCTCTGTGGTGAGATGTTAACTACCTCGCCTGGTACACAGGAGGTCGTGGGTTCGATCCCGACCCTGACGCCTGCTGTATATTTGGAGTTTTCGTGTCTCTCTCTCTCTCCGTGGTGACGGAGATTTTTCTCCGGGTCCTCCGGTTCTACCCCTCCACATTTAGAATCAACATCGCGCGTTTCCGAGTCATTTGGGCTGCAATACATTTTTCTACGTGATCACGATAAGCCACTTCATGGGCTATCATGTGTGACAGCCACATCGCTTCTGATAATCGGCTACGTAGCTCGGCGTAGCCTTTCCTGGTACAATTAGTGAGAGATTGTGTCGTGGTGTCAAAATCAGTCCTAACCACGGCAATTACCGGATCGCGAATAACAGAGCAGGCTATGGATTGACGCTTTGCAGCATGCAGCATGGGAAACTTGCGTCTGGTTTGTTTGCTGCAGCTGTCGTATGCCTCGGTGTTCGGGGAGACCTGAGTATAGTTGAATCGCGGGCTGTCGGTTGACGCTTTGCAGCATGCAGGATGGGAAACTTGCGTCCGGTTTGTTTGCTGCGGCTGTCGTGTCTCTCGGTTTTCGGGGGAGACCTGAGTATAGTTGAATCGCGGGCTGTCGGTTGACGCTTTGCAGCATGCAGCAGGGGAAACTTGCGTCTGGTTTCTTTGCTGCAGCTGTCGTGTGCCTCGGTGTTCGGGGGGAGACCTCTGCAAAGTGAAACTGTGGACGGGGGATGTGTTTGTGCCAGCGCTTTTTGAGAGATTGCGAAAAGGGATTTTCACAACCCAGAGCTGTTGTCAATTCGGCACATTGCCACACCGCTACGCAAGCACACACACACACGCACACACACACACACGCACACACACACACGCACACACACACGTACACACACGTACACACACACACGATCACAGAGACACACACACATTCCTGGTTATACAACACAGATATACACAGACCTTGCCACCACCCCGTATAGCCTTAACAAACTGTTGGGGCAAGTGCTGCTAGCGGGCTACTGCCATACGTAGCGATGCTTACAGACCGCAACAGGTGCTGGTTTGAGGCTGAGTCGACCTAGGGGAGGCCCAGGACCGGTTCAGATAATCGTCACCGGCGTTGGCCGTGAGCGGGAATCGAACTCGTGCGGCTAGGTTCTGTAGGCCAGTGTATTAAGTGCTACACTACCGCTCCCCACGTATAAACACACACACACACAAGACAGAGACACTCATACATACAAAGACAAAGATCCCCCATATAGCCTTAAGGTACTGTTGGGGCAAGCGCTGTTAGCGAGCTACAGTAAACGAGGGGGGATGGCCAGCTTCACGCCCAGCCGTCTTTGTTTCCCCAGTGGCGATGTTAACACACCGCACCAGGTAGTCATTTGAGGCTGAGTCGACCTGGGGAGGCCCATGACCGGTTCAAATAATCGTCACCGGTGTTGGCCGTGAGCGGGAATCGAACTCGGGTCGCCGGGTTCGTAGCGCAGCGCGCTAACCGCTACACTCTATACAAAGACAAAGATCGCCCGTATAGCCTTAACAGACTTTTGGGGCAAGTGCTGTTAGCGAGCACCTATGAAGGCCGGAACGGTACACGAGGGGTGGGTGGCCAGCACCACGCCCGACCGCTTTGTCTCCCTAGCGGCGATGTTTACACACCGCACCAGGTACTCATTTGAGGCTGAGTCGACCTAGGGGAGGCCCATGACCGGTTCAAATAATCGAGATCGCTGTTGGTCGTGAGCGGGAATCGAACTCGGTCGCCGGGTTCGTAGCGCAGCGCGCTGACCGCTACACTCTATACACACAGACACGCACACACATTAATGAGTATTAAACAGACTCACCCACTCACACGTAGACACACACACACATTCGCTGTACACACACTCACATACACACACACAAACAGATGCACTACTTCACTCGGTATATCTGCCAGTCTATTACTGTCCGGTAACCTCATTAGTAACCGGATCTGGCAGTCGATTGTCTGGAGACCTCATCATAGACTGGGTCTGTCATTTTTATCGAGAGACTCCCATCAGAGACTGGGTCTGTCACTCCATTGTCTCAAGACCCTCATCAGAGACTCGGTCTGTCACTCCGTTGTCTAGAGACTCCATCATAGACTGGGTCTGTCACTCCATTGTCTAGAGACCCCATCAGAGACTCGGTCTGTCACTCCATTGTCTAGAGACCCACATCATAGACTGGGTCTGTCACTCCATTGTCTAGAGACTCCCATCAGAGACTGGGTCTGTCACTCCATTGTCTAGAGACCCCATCAGAGACTGGGTCTGTCACTCCATTGTCTAGAGACTCCATCAGAGACTCGGTATGTCACTCTATTGTCTAGAGACTCCATCATAGACTCGGTCTGTCACTCTATTGTCTAGAGACTCCCATCAGAGACTGGGTCTGTCACTCCATTGTCTAGAGACTCCCATCAGAGACTGGGTCTGTCACTCCATTGTCTAGAAACTCCATCAGAACTCGGTCTGTCACTCCATTGTCTAGAGACCTCATCAGAAACTCGGTCTGTCACTCCATTGTCTAGAGACTCCCATCAGAAACTCGGTCTGTCACTCCATTGTCTAGAGACCCGCATCAGAGACTGGGTCTGTCACTCCATTGTCTAGAAACCCCATCAGAGACTGGGTCTGTCACTCCATTGTCTAGAGACTCCCATCATAGACTCGGTCTGTCACTCCATTGTCTAGAGACCCCATCAGAGACTGGGTCTGTCACTCCATTGTCTAGAGACCATCAGAGACTGGTCTGTCACTCCATTGTCTAGAGACCCCATCAGAGACTGGGTCTGTCACTCCATTGTCTAGAGACCCCATCAGAGACTCGGTCTGTCACTCCATTGTCTAGAGACTCCCATCATAGACTCGGTCTGTCACTCTATTGTCTAGAGACTCCATCAGAGACTGGGTCTGTTACTCCATTGTCTAGAGACTCCATCAGAGACTCGGTCTGTCACTCTATTGTCTAGAGACACCCATCAGAGACTGGGTCTGTCACTCTATTGTCTAGAGACCCTATCAGAGACTCGGTCTGTCACTCTATTGTCTAGAGACCTCAACAGAGACTCGGTCTGTCACTCCATTGTCTAGAGACTCCCATCATAGACTCGGTCTGTCACTCTATTGTCTAGAGACTCCATCAGAGACTCGGTCTGTCACTCTATTGTCTAGAGACTCCCATCAGAGACTGGGTCTGTCACTCTATTGTCTAGAGACCCCATCAGAGACTGGGTCTGTCACTCTATTGTCTAGAGACTCCATCAGAGACTCGGTCTGTCACTCCATTGTCTAGAGACTCCATCAGAGACTGGGTCTGTCACTCTATTGTCTAGCGACCCACATCATAGACTGGGTCTGTCACTCCATTGTCTAGAGACTCCCATCAGAGACTCGGTCTGTCACTCTATCATTCTCTCGGACCTCATCAGGGCTCAATGTGTCAACCTGCGAGTGTAAATACTGTGATCACGAATTTAGTTTTGTTTGCCTCGACCTCCGTACAGTATCCACTGTATTCTTTACAATCTGATAACTGATAGCGGTCGTGGAATTGTGGCTTTTGACAGAAACGAGAAATGTATATGGACATCTACTTCCTCTTCGCTAGCTCCCACACAGCATGTTGACGTAACGCCTACACACTTAATGCACGTGCTTGTTTGCGAGCACCTATTAATGCCTCCTGGTGGTGGAGTTGTGGCCGGTGCCATGCAGGCCCGGGGCGCCATGTTGTGCGAGATGTTAACTACCTCGCCTGGTCTACAGGAGCTGGGTTCGATCCCGACCCTGACGTCTGCTGCTGTATATTTGGAGTCTGCGTGTCTCTCTCTATCTCATCGTCATCACGGTGGCTAGGAGATGTTAACTCCCTCGCCTGGTCTACAGGAGGACGTGGGTTCGATCCCGACCCTGACGTCTGCTGTATATTTCGAGTTTGCGTGTCCATCTCTCTCATCATCATCGCGTTGTCTAGGAGATGTTAACTACGTCGCCTGGTATACAGGAGGTTGTGGGTTCGATCCTGACGCCTGCTGCTGTATATTTGGAGTGTGCGTATCTCTCTCTCTTCTCATCCAGTGGTCGCGTGGATTTTTCTCCGGATTCCTCCACTTTTGCCCCTCCACATTCAAAAGCAACGTGAAGCGTTTAAGAGTATGTGGCTGCTGCTATACATCTCCCACGTGACGATAAGCCACTTCGTTGAGCTATCGTTTGTCATAGCCAGGTAGCTTCTGTAAAAGGGCTATACAGCTCAGAGGGCCTTACCTGGTAACATTTAACAAAAAAAATAAGAACTGGTTTTACCCTTTCTGGCAATAAAACAGGAGGTGTTCAAACATGAAACATTTTGGAAGGAATCAAGTCTGCATTAACCACACAGTACTTGTGTGAACATGCAAACATGTTTTGATCATTAATATGCGTATTGTCCTTGAAACTGATTTGCCTACACCAGAGGCAGGCAGCCTTCTTCATGGCCCAGTCTCACCACCAAGTGTCAGACCAGAGAACGACGCCATTAGGCGAACAGCACAAAGACAATGCCACACTTTATTTCATTTAACTTTGATTAATTTTAATTTTTTACCTACGTGACTTTACCGAAAAACCCAAGAATATAACAATGCCACACGTATCGGAGCATTTATAGCTCGGGTGAGCAGCTATAGAGAGGGTAAAACCTCTGCTTATTTTTCATATTTTGACATTGATTTTTTTTAAAAAAGGTCCCATGATAACAAAAAGGTCCCATAATCAATGTTTGTTTGAATAAAAAGGTCCACCTCAAATTTGAGGGTGCCGGGGGGGGGGGGTTTGTGACCTTGTGACCTCAGGGTCCCCACCACGGCTGCCGTGGCACCCTGACCTCGCTTCGTTTTGTTTCTCGTTCCCGTTCCTGTGGACAGGAATAGAACCGAGAACCCTCCCCGGGTTGCTGGGACCGCAAGGGGCCGCTTGATAATCTCAACTAAAAAAGCTCAACTTTTAATTTTTATCTTACCAGGTTAAGCCCCCCCCCCCGAACCCAACTGAGCTACTTAGCTATTTTTTTTCCCAGAAGCCACCTGGCCATCATCACAAAGGACAGCTCAGCGACATGGAAAGCAGCAACCCAAGCACCACTGCCGATGACGTCAACGCGATCTTGAACAACGTCAACACACACACACAGAGAGAGGCCTCCTTGCCTTTTACAACCACCGGGCAGCCTCACGAGCAAATTCCACATTCCTCTAACAGCCCCCTCCTCTCACCCCCCCCCCCCCCCATTGCCAAGGAATGGAACGCGAGGGGACGCATCCACGGAGTAGACGGTGCGAGTTTGTGTCGGTGGCTTCGGTGGAGGAGAACGCCTTCATCCAGCAGTAGACTGACCATGGCCGATGACTATTTGACTATATTGTTTTTTTTAGTTGTACGCCTTTTGGCGTCATCTGGTTAAACACCAATGGAGACTAGGCTCTAAGGAAAGCTGTCTCGGGTGTGGACCAATCAACTTCAAGGACAGTGCATAGCATTACCATTATCAGAGTTGTTTCTTTTTGTTTGCATTTTGACTGCTTGTGTTGCGGTTATTACAAACATGATGCCTTGTATAAACGTGTCAGTTTTTTTACCAGTTGAAAGGGTAAAAACCTACTACTATATTGTTTTTGTTTTAGCAGGCAAGGCCCACTGAGCTGTTTAGCTATTTTTCAGAAGCGACCTCACCACAGATGGCAGGTTGAACGAGGTGGTCTCATCACGTGGAAATGTACAGCAGCCAAACACTCGAAACGCGTGATGTTGATTGAAAATATGGCGGGGGGAAACCGGAGGACCCGGAGAAAATCCACACGACCACAGGGATAGAGAGAGACACACACAAACTACAAATACACAGCAGCAGGCGTCAGGGTCGGGATCGAACCACGACCTCCTGTATACCGGGCGAGGTAGTTCACATCTCCTAACCAACGTGATGATGATGATGAGAGAGAGAGAGACACGCAAACTCCAAATATACAGCAGCAGGCGTCAGGGTCGGGATGGTACCCACGACCTCCTGTATACCGGCCGAGGTAGTTCACATCTCCTAACCAACGTGATGATGATGATAGAGAGAGATACATGCAAATTCCAAATAGACAGCAGCCGTCAGGGTTTGGATCGAACCCACCATCTCCTGTAGACCGGGCGAGGTAGTTAACATCTCCTAGCCACCGTGATGATGATGATGATAGAGAGACACGCAGACTCCAAATATACAGCAGCAGGCGTCAGGGTCGGGATGGTACCCACCACCTCCTGTATACCAGGCGAGGTAGTTAACATCTCGCTACCGTGGCGCCCCGTGAAATCATCGTAACCTTCAGCCACCTATCACGGGCCACTCCCACAATCCGCCGCACGTCGCGGTTCCCCACTGCGCCCCGTGGCTCCGGCGCGCGGATTCCGTCGCTCCATCTCCTACGACGGCGCTCGCTGCCTTCGACGGGGGCGCCTCCCCACGCCGGTTTCACCGCCCTTGGCTGCCGCACCGCCAGAGGTCGCAACCGGGTACCCGATACCTGTACCCTACCCGATACCCGGCTACCCGTACCCGGCCGGATACGGGTAGCCGTTTGCGACCCTGGTGCGGCCGGGTACGGGTAGGCCGTGAGTCATTTGTGAGTAACCGTTTGTCACTCATTTCGGGTAGGGTACGGGTAGGGAAACGGGTACCCGTACCCGGCCGGGTACGAGTACGGGTACCTATTTGCGACCCTGTTGCGGCCGGGTACGGGTACAGGTAAGGAATCAAAACCCGTTTGCGACCTCTGCGCACCGCCCTCGGTCTCGACCACCGGCCGTCATTAGCACGGTAGGCTCCGCACGGCGCCATAGAAGTTCCCCGTACACGCACGTACGCGCACGTACAAGTCGCCACCTCTTCCATCCGCGACGCGTCCCTCCCGAAGGCCCGCTTCGAGATCGTTCGCAGGCGACGCGATGTCGCGGTCGAACTGTGCACGCCCGTTTGCCTAACCCGTCGGGGACGATCTGTTCCGCGTGTCCCCGGTGCCCCCGGTGCACGCGTGTCCCCGGTGCCACGCGTGTCCCCGGTGCCACGCGTGTCCCGGTGCCACGCGTGTCCCGGTGCCACGCGTGTCCCCGGTGCCACGCGTGTCCCCGGTGCCACGCGTGTCCCCGGTGCCACGCGTGTCCCGGTGCCACGCGTGTCCCCGGTGCCACGCGTGTCTCCGGTGCCACGCGTGTCCCCGGTGCCACGTGTCCCCGGTGCCACGCGTGTCCCTGGTGCCACGCGTGTCTCCGTTACGCGGAGAGGGGACAGTGGAACGCGTGGGTTGGGGCAGCCTCAAGGATCGCCGGGACACTCATCCCTCGCTGTTCACGAACTCGTCCGCGATGATGGCTGTCCGCGAATCGCCCCCGGCAACTCTCGACGACTGCTGCGTCGAGAGAGAAAGCAAGTGACGAGAGAGAGTGATGATAGAGTGATGAGATAAAGGGATGATGTTCACGTATCTAATAGCTTATTTACGCATTTATTCACGGTAATTTATAAAAAAGGGTTCGGTTTTCGTAGGCCATTATCACTATCCGCGAGATGTCCCATAACGCGAGCATCTCCAGAACGTATCCCCCTTTTAAATAACGAGGGAACACGAATTATACTGTCACACAGCAACGGGCGAAGACAAAGATCCCCGTATAGCCTCCAACAGCCTATTGGGGCAAGAGCTGTCAGCCTTTGCCTCCCCCCCCCCCCAGTGTCGATGTTCACACGCCCCCACATCAGGTACTCATTTGACCGGTTTCAAATATTCGCCGTCACCAGTGTTGGCCGTGAGCGGGAACTGAACTCGGGACGCCGGTTCACAGCGCAGTGGCGCTAACCGCCGCGCCACCGCTCCCAGCACGGCGATGGTTTCACACGGACGCCAACAACCAACAAACGCCACCGCTGCCACCAGCAGCAGCAGTCAGCCCGAGATAACCTCGAGATAAACCGAGCCGCTCAATTCACTACCTGATGAAGCTCGCAGCACGCGGCGCGAAACGTCGGACGCCCGTGCCCAACATCTGTATCTTGGTGGGACGAATGGGCTACCCCACTCAGCTACTCCACTCAGCTACCCCACTCAGCTACCCCAACACACCACGCTGTATCTTGGTGGAACGAGTGGACTACCCCACTCAGCTACCCACTCAGCTACCCCACTCAGCTACCCACTCAGCTACCCAACACACCACGCTGTATCTTGGTGGAGCGAGTGGCTACCCCACTCAGCTACCCACTCAGCTGCCCCAACACACCACGCTGTATCTTGGTGGAGCGAGTGGGCTACCCCACTCAGCTACCCACTCAGCTACCCAATACACCACGCTGTATCTTGGTGGAGCGAGTGGGCTACCCCACTCAGCTACCCCACTCAGCTACCCCAATACACCACTCTGTATCTTGGTGGAATGAGTGGACTACCCCACTCAGCTACCCAACTCAGCTACCCCAACACACACGCTGTATCTTGGTGGAGCGAGTGGACTACCCCACTCAGCTACCCAACTCAGCTACCCCACTCAGCTACCCCAACACAACACGCTGTATCTTGGTGGAGCGAGTGGACTACCCCACTCAGCTACCCACTCAGCTACCCACTCAGCTACCCCAACACAACACGCTGTATCTTGGTGGAGCGAGTGGACTACCCCACTCAGCTACCCAACTCAGCTACCCCAACACAACACGCTGTATCTGGTGGAGCGAGTGGACTACCCCACTCAGCTACCCAACACACCACTCTGTATCTTGGTGGAGCGAGTGGACTACCCGCTCAGCTACCCCACTCAGCTACCCAACACACCACTCTGTATCTTGGTGGAGCGAGTGGACTACCCCACTCAGCTACCCACTCAGCTACCCCAACACACCACTCTGTATCTTGGTGGAACGAGTGGGCTACCCCACTCAGCTACCCCACTCAGCTACCCCAACACAACCACGCTGTATCCTGGTGGAAGTAATCTCATTACCCAAGTAATACGATCACTATTGCAATGTAATCTCACTACTCGAGTACCGTAATCCGACCATCAATGTAGTCAGATTACCATGGTAATATAACCCAATTACTCACGTAATCCGATTACTACTCCAATGTAATCCGCTTGGTCGATTAGTCTGATCACGCACGTAATCCGATTACGATTAGTCGAGTTATCCGGTCAATCAATCAATCCGTGTAGTCCGACCTGCCGATCATTGACACTCAGGGCTGGTGCAGGGCGCGCGTCACCGCCGGGAGGAACTCCGACGGGCGTAAGATCGAGAGTATCAGAGCATTGATTTGGACTGCAGGAGGAATCCGATGAGCTATGAAGCTTCGATTTAAAGCTTCCGTGACCGCAGGGACAACAACAGCAACAAAAAGGCTCGAAGCTTTCGAAATGTGGCTGTATCGAAGAATGCTGAAAATCCCATGGACAGCCAAAACCACCAATACACAAGTACTGCAAGATATGGGCACTGACAGGCAACTTCTGAAGACCATCGTTAGCAGGAAGTGTTACTACCTAGGCCACATTGCCCGAAACGACCACAAATACCAGCTATTAAAGCAAATCCTAAAAAAATTAACCCGTAAAAACAAAGTTTTTCACTATAAATCCTTTATATGCGTGGCATCGGGGCGGCTAGAGTCCTCTCGTCCCTGGCTTGAGATGGCTGCCACCTATGGGTCAGATGATTGTCTGGCAGCATTAAACAATTGGTAATTAAATATTTAAAAAATTTTCCCTAAACAGTGTAAAATTTAGGAATTTTTTAACGAAAATGCATTGTCACGCACAACGAGTCTGTGTGCAAAATATCAGCTCGATTGGATCACGGGAAGTGGGTTAAAAAACAACCGAAAGATTTGCACGGTCCTAAGCAAGCAAGTGAACTTAATATAAAGGATTTAAAAACGACCAGGATGGCCAAAAACGACATGGCTCAGTAACATCAAAACATGGCTACAATTAACAACAGCAGCACAAACTCTACACGCCGTGCTAGACCGGGACCAATATCATCGTGAAGTCGCACACGCCGTTAGGCAGCACTAAAGAAGAAGAAGACTGCAGGGATTCATCTTCTTGGTTCTTTCGGTAAAGTCACGTAGAATGGAAATAATAAAATAATTAAAATTAAATTAAACATAGTAAAATAATTCTCACGACGTTTCGGCCACAACGCAAGCAGCCGTCCTCAGGTGAAAAACAGGTCTGTCGGGAAGACAGACCTGCTTGCGTTGTGGCCGAAACGTCGTGAGAATAATTTTATTATGTTTTATTGTAATTATTTTATTATTTCCATTCTACGTGACTTTACCGAAAGAACCAAGAAGATGAGGAAGCTCTTTATTTTCTTCTTCTACAGATGTCCAGTAGGGGCACGGGGTCAGAACGATACGACAACACAATTTTGACTTAAAACTTTCGTGACTGCAGGAATTCAAATTAGTTGGTTTATTTCGGTAAAGTCACGTAGATAGAAGAAAAAAAATAATAATGAAATAAAATGAAGACAAATATCACTACGTTTCGATCGCAACACAAGCGGTCGTCATCAGGAAAAAGGGGGTCAGCCTCTAAAGGCAAACTGTTGGCAACTATTGGCATTGTTGCTGCATTGGCATTGTTGCCAAGAAGATGAATCCCTGCAGTCACGAAAGCTTTAAATCGAAATTTAATGTTATAAAGGTTTGGAGATGGTCGTAGCAGCAATGCCAATGCAGCAGCAATGCCAGTGCAGCAGCAATGCCAATGCAGCAGTAATGCCAATGTAGCAGCAATGTCAATGTAGCAACAACGCCAATGCAGTAGCAATGCCAATGCAGCAACAATGCCAATGCAGCAACAATGCCAATGTAGCAGCAATGCCAATGCAGCAGCAATGCCAATGTAGCAGCAATGTCAATGTAGCAGCAATGTCAATGTAGCAACAATGCCAATTCAGCAACAATGCCAATGCAGCAGCAATGCCAATGCAGCAGCAATGCCAATGCATCAACAATGCCAATGAATCAACAACGCCAATGCAGCAGCAATGCCAATCAGCAACAATGCCAATGCAGCAGCAATGCCAATGCATCAACAATGCCAATGAATCAACAACGCCAGTGCAGCAGCAATGCCAATGCAGCAGCAATGCCAATGCAGCAGCAATGCCAATGCAGCAGCAATGCCAATGCATCAACAATGCCAATGTAGCAGCAATGCCAATGCATCAACAATGCCAATGATCAACAACGCCAATTCAGCAACAATGCCAATGCAGCAGCAATGCCAATGCAGCAGCAATGCCAATGCAGCGGCAATGGAATGTAGCAGCAATACCAATGCAGCAGCAATGCCAATGCAGCAGCAATGCCAATGCATCAACAATGCCAATGTAGCAGCAATGCCAATGCAGCAGCAATGCCAATGCAGCAGCAATGCCAATGCAGCGGCAATGCCAATGCAGCAGCAATACCCTCATCATCATCATGGCTTGGCTTCGCGAACGAAGATCTAGGAAGGACATCCACGTCTTCTGCAGGCACGCTGGTGGCTGAAGAGGCCTATGCGGGACAAGCAGGTCCTGCCACAACAGCTGCAAGTATAGGTCTCATCTGGGATGGGTGCTGAGGGATCATGGTTCTTCCTCCTCCTTTTGTCCTCCATACGGGCCCTGCGGGTATCTTCGAAGAAGGAGGTGGCCTGGTGGACTGTGTGCCGCCAGGAGTTGCGATCAGCTGCTTGTGTTGCCCACTGACGGTGATCGATGCAGCAAGCAGTGAGGGACTTCTTCAGGGAGTCTTTGTATCGCTTTCGTGGTGCCCCTATGTCGCGATGGCCAGAGGACAGTTCCCATACAGCACGATCTAGGCAAGCGGTGGTTCTCCATCCTGGCGATGTGCCCTGCCCAACGAAGCTGTGTCTGAGGACCATGGCCTCGATGCTGATGACCTTCGCTGACTTGAGGACTTCAGTGTTGGCGACGAAGTCACTCCAGTGAATATTGAAGATTGTGCGGAGGCAGCGCTGATGGAAACGCTCGAGGAGACTCAGGTGACGACGGTACGTGACCCAGGACTCAGCGCCATACAGGAGAGTGGTCAGCACAACAGCTTTGTAGACGTTGACCTTTGTGGCTCTTTTAAGGTTTCTGTTGTTCAGACACGTTTGTATAGTCTGCCAAATGCACTGTTTGCCTTGGCCAGCCTGTTGTCGACTTCGTTGTCGATCTTGGCGTCAGACGAGATGACGCACCCCAAGTAGCTGAACTGGTGGACAGCTTTCAGTTCTGTTTGTTCAATGAAGATGCTTGGTGGATGGTGCTCCTCATGGGGTGCGGACTGATGAAGAACTTCAGTCTTCCTCAGGCTGACTTCAAGGCCGAAGATCTGAGCTGTTTTCGCGAAACAGGACGTAATTCGCTGCATAGCTGCCTCTGTATGAGCAAGGAGGGCGGCATCGTCAGCAAAAAGCAGCTCCCTGATCAGTTGCTCCATGGTCTTTGTGTGGGCCTGCAAACGCCTCAATGCATCAACAATGCCAACGCAGCAGCAATGCCAATGCATCAACAATGCCAATGCAGCAGCAATGCCAATGCAGCAGCAATGCCAATGTAGCAGCAATGCCAATGCAGCAGCAATGCCAATGCAGCAGCAATGCCAATGCAGCGGCAATGCCAATGCAGCAGCAATACCAATGCATCAACAATGCCAACGCAGCAGCAATGCCAATGCATCAACAATGCCAATGCAGCAGCAATGCCAATGCAGCAGCAATGCCAATGTAGCAGCAATGCCAATGCATCAACAATGCCAATGCAGCAGCAATGCCAATGCAGAAGCAATGTCAATGCAGCGGCAATGCCAATGTAGCAAAGGGGCCGCCCGCTCCCCACACACCACACTGCTGACGGTGGAGGTTGACTGACAATAAAACCCAAGTGAAGTCGTGACTTGGGAGATGGAGCGATGAAATCCGTCCGTGCGGAATGTTGCATCGCAGGATCAGCAAGGGGTTGCGGGCTGGGGGGGGGTGGGGGCTTCATCCAGCAGCGGATTGACCATGGCTGCTGCTACTGCTGCTGATGATGATGATGTGGAGAGAATGACGTCGGTCTGTTGTTAAACAAAATAAACCCCGAACTCTCCATCGAGTTCAGAGAGAGAGAGAGAGAGTTCAGAGAGAGTTGAAAGGGAGTTGAGAGAGAGGGGGAGGGCGGAAGACACCGGGAGGAGGTTTGGAATCTGAACTTAATCAACCCCTGGGCCGGAGACTGCATGGGGTGTGTGTGTGTGTCAGAGTATCGGTATGTGTGTGCGTATGTGTGTCAAGGAATCTGTGTGTGTGTCAGAGAATCGGTGTGTGTATGTGTGTGTGTGTCAGAGAATCGGTGTGTGTGTGTGTGTTAGAGAATCAGTGTGTGTGTATGTGTGTGTGTCTGATAATCGGTGTGTGTGTTAGAGAATCGGTGTGTGTGTGTCAGAGCATCGGTATGTGTGTGCGTATGTGTGTCAAGGAATCTGTGTGTGTGTCAGAGAATCGGTGTGTGTATGTGTGTGTGTGTCAGAGAATCGGTGTGTGTGTGTGTGTTAGAGAATCAGTGTGTGTGTATGTGTGTGTGTCTGATAATCGGTGTGTGTGTTAGAGAATCGGTGTGTGTGTGTCAGAGCATCGGTATGTGTGTGCGTATGTGTGTGTGTCAGGAATCTGTGTGTGTGTCAGAGAATCGGTGTGTGTTAGAGAATCAGTGTGTGTGTATGTGTGTGTGTCTGATAATCGGTGTGTGTGTTAGAGAATCGGTGTGTGTGTGTCAGAGCATCGGTATGTGTGTGCGTATGTGTGTGTGTCAGGGAATCTGTGTGTGTGTCAGAGAATCGGTGTGTGTATGTGTGTGTGTGTTAGAGAATCAGTGTGTGTGTATGTGTGTGTGTCTGATAATCGGTGTGTGTGTTAGAGAATCGGTGTGTGTGTGTCAGAGCATCGGTATGTGTGTGCGTATGTGTGTGTGTCAGGGAATCTGTGTGTGTGTCAGAGAATCGGTGTGTGTATGTGCGTGTGTGTCAGAGAATCGGTGTGTGTGTGTCAGAGCATCGGTATGTGTATCAGGGATTCTGTGTGTGTGTCAGGGAATCGGTGTGTGTGTGTTAGAGAATCAGTGTGTGTGTATGTGTGTGTGTCTGATAATCGGTGTGTGTGTGTGTGTTAGAGAATCGGTGTGTGCGTATGTGTGTGTGTCAGAGAATCGGTGTGTGTGTGTTAGAGAATCAGTGTGTATGTGTGCGTATGTGTGTGTGTTAGAGAATCAGTGTGTGTATATGTGTGTGTGTCTGATAATCGGTGTATGTGTTAGAGAATCGGTGTGTATGTGTGCGTATGTGTGTGTGTCAGAGCATCGGTATGTGTGTGCGTATGTGTGTCAGGGAATCTGTGTGTGTGTCAGAGAATCGGTGTGTGTGTGTGTGTGTCAGAGAATCGGTGTGTGTATGTGTGTGTGTTAGAGAATCGGTGTGTGTGTTAGATAATCGGTGTGTGTGTATGTGTGTGTGTCAGGGAATCAGTGTGAGTGTGTATGTGTGTTAGAGAATCGGTGTGTGTATGTGTGTGTGTCAGGGAATCTGTGTGTATGTGTGTTAGAGAATCGGTGTGTGTATGTGTGTGTGTCAGGGAATCTGTATGTGTGTGTGTCAGGGAATCGGGGTGTGTATGTGTGTGTGTCAGGGAATCTGTATGTGTGTGTGTAGGTGGGAGCGGTAGTGTAGCGGTTAGCGCGCTGCGTTATAAAGCCGGCGACCCGAGTTCGATTCCCGCTCACGGCCAACATCAGTGACGATTATGTGAACCGGTCCTGGGCCTCCCCTAGGTCGACTCAGCCTCAAATTTGTACCTGGTGTGGTGTGGAAACATCGCCACCGGGGAGACAAAGGCGGCCGAGAGTGGTGCTGGCCACCCACCCCCCCCCCTCGTGTGTCGTGCCGGCCTTCATAGGTGCTCGCTAACAGCACTTTCCCCAACAGCCTTTTAAAGGCTACACGGGGATCTTTGTCTTTGTGTGTGTGTATGTGTGTGTGTATGTGTGTGTATGCATGTATGTATGCGTGTATGTGTATGTGTGTGTGTATGTGTGTGTGTGTATGTGTGTGTATGTACGTCCATGTGTGTGTATGTACGTCCGTGTGTGTATGTATGTGTGTGTATGCATGTATGTGTGTGTATGTGTGTGTGTATGTGTGTGTGTATGTACGTCCATGTATGTGTGTGTGTATGTGTGTGTGTGTATGTGTGTGTATGTACGTCCTTGTGTGTGAGTTCACCATAATCACTTCCTCTCCCTCGAGAGTAACCCCAACGCTTTTCCTCTCTGCCCCCCCCCCCCCCACATATTTCCACCATCTACTCACTCACCACTACGCTCACCACCCCCTCCTCACCACTCACGCAACTTTAGGAAAGTTTCAACGTTTCCCGAAAGCAACTTTGATTGCAAGCAGTGCCCGATTATCCCAGAAGCACAAGTAGCTACACGTGTAGTGGCTACACGTGTAGTGGCTACACGTGTAGTGGCTACACGTGTAGTGGCTACACGTGTAGTAGCTACAACACGTGTAGTAGCTACACGTGTAGTAGCTACGGGCCCCGAACTTTCAAGGGCTACGTAGAAGGGAAATAATAAAATAAAATAATAAAATAAAACATTATAAAATATTCTATTTTTATATTATTTTATTGTTTCCCTTCTCCGTGACTTTACCGAAAGAACCAAGAGATGAATCCCTGCAGTCACGAAATCTTTCAATCGAAAGTTTTACTTATTTATTTAGGGCCCCCTTTATAACATAACATATATGCTAGAGGCCCCGCACTAACTTCATCCCGCACTGATTCAGTTCCCGTACGGGCATCAATCGCCTCCTTCATCACCCCACTATCGCTGCCCACCCTGTGGAACGGGACCCGCGTTCCTCACGGGAACTCTTTCACGCACTTGAGGTCACAAACGACACCACAGAGACAAAGATCCCACCACCACCGTGTAGCCTCAACGGACTGTTGGGGCAAGTGCGGTGAGCGAGTAGCAGCGCCTGTGAAGGTCCTTGGCACGGCACACGAGGGGGTAGGTGCCAGCACCACCACGCCCGACCGCCTTTGTCTCCCCGTTGTGTGTGTTCACTGTGTGTGTGGGGGGGGAGGCGGTAGCGTGGCGGTTAGCGCGCTGCGCTACGAACCCGGCGACCCGAGTTCGATACCCGCTCGCGGTCCTGGGCCTCCCCTAGGTCAACTCAGCCTCAAACGAGTACCTGGTGCGATGTGTAGACATCGCCAGGAGGGAGACAAAGACGGCCGGGGCGTGATGCTGGCCACCCTACCACCCCCTCCGTGTGCCGTGCCGGCCTTCATAGGTGCTAACAGCACTTGCCCCAAAAGTCTGTTAAGGCGAAACGGGGCATCTTTGTTTGGGTGTGTGAAGAAGTCTGGACGAACCGGTACTTTGAGATGAGCGTGGGGGTTGGGTCACGATATCGGCAGCATCCTCGATAAACCGCGAAGAGGGAAGTTTAAGATCGCCTGACCGAGTTGTTTTTTTGGTCACGTATCTCACACAAAGCACACAGTGCGCTAACCACTGCGCCACCGCTCCCCCCACCGTACACACACACACAGAAAGCCCCTTCACCAGACTGCCGGGCAAGCGTTGTTAGCGAGCAACAAACGGCACACGAGGGGTGGCCAGCACCACGCCCCGTCGCCTCTGTCTCCCCGCAGTGGCGATGTTTACTACACGCCGCGTGCACTCATTTGAGGCTGAGCCGACCCAGGGGAGGCCCAGAACCGGTTGGGACATTCGCCGCAGGTGTTGACGGCCGTGAGCGGGAATCGAACTCTGTTGGCCGAGTTCGCAGCGCGTAACACAACGACAAAGGTGCCCCGTGTAGCCTTAACAGATTTTTGGGGCAAGTGCTGTTAGCACACGAGAGTGGCCAGCACCACGCCCGGCCGCCTTTGTCTTCCTAGTGGAGATGTCTTCACACCGCACCGGGGTGCTCATTTGAGACTGAGTCGACCTTGGGTGGCCCAGGACCCGTTCAGATAATCGTCACCGGTGTTGGCCGTGAGCGGGAATCGAACTCTGTTGGCCGAGTTCGCAGCGCAGCGTAGCGCTAACCGCTGCACCGCCGCTCCCCACCGAGCAAACGTGCACTCCCACACACACAAACACAACACTCACCCACCCCACACCACAACTCCCCTCCACCAAACACGCACCGTGTTTGCTTTCGGCAAATTGTGAGCAACATCTGGCACCGTCCGCCCACTAGGTCGACTCGGCATCGACAGCATCAGCGACGGCTCGTAACGCGTGCTTGTTGCAGCCCATGAACGAGCGTGGGCAGACAGACACGAGTTGCTGCTACAGCCCATGAACGAGCGTAGGCAACGTGCTAACCACTACTCCACCGCTCCCCTACGACACCACCACAGCCACCTCTCACGATCCACCAAATTGAATCCACTCCAGCCAGCAGCAACCCCACACGCGAGCTGAGTTCATCGCTCCATCTCCTCCAGGCGGCCGTGCATCCCGCAGTGGATAGACCCCACCCCACCCACCCGAGCCCCCCCCCACCCCTGCCCGCCCGCCCGGCCCCCCCACCCACCCGGCCCCTCCACTTGGTAGCGTATTGCCAGGTACGTCAACCACCACCTCCAGCCCCCCTCTCAACTCCCTCGGTGGCGCGTGTGCAGTGGGGCCAAGCAGACACGCAGAGACACGGGGCGACACGCGGACGCGGGACACGGAGACACGCAGTTAGTTGGGCAAATTCTTGTCGTGAATGTTGCCAGCGCCACTGATTGATGAGATCATAACCGACGAGGAAATCTCACTCGGCTACAACGCGTTCCCAACCAGCCACCCCACCGACCCACCCAGCACCCACCCACCAAGCCACCCACCCACCCCACCCAGCCACCCAGCCACCCAGCCACCCAGCCACCCAGCCACCACCCAGCCACCCACCCCACCCCACCCAGCCACCCAGCCACCCACCCAGTCACCCACCCACCCACCCAGTCACCCACCCACCAGCCACCCACCCACCCAGCCACCCACCCACCCACCAAGCCACCCACCACCAAGCCACCCACCCACCAAGCCACCCACCTCACCCAGCCACCCACCTCACCCAGCCACCCACCTCACCAGCCACCCACCTTACCCAGCCACCCACCTCACCCAGCCACTCAGCCAAATGTCTCAACTAAATTGGCACGTTTTAGGAAAATAATAAAATAAATAAAAATAAAACAATAAAACCACAGCAAGAAAATGGTCAAACGACTCAACTAAATTGGCACGATTGGAACCTCAATCACTTCAAGGACAGTGCATACATTATCAGAGTTATGTTTTTTGTTTGCGTTATGACTGCAGGTATTGTGGCCTATTCAAACATGACTCCTTGTAAGAAAAAGGTGTCAGTTTTGTTTCCAGATAGAAGGGTAAAAAAACAATTATCATAATTTGGCACGTTTAAGAGATATAATACAAATAAATAAAAATAAAACAATAAAACCACAGCAAGAAAATGTTCTTGCTGTGGTTTTCACACCTGATGATGAGTGCTTGTGTTTCTCTCTCTGCTTGTGTGTCTGTGTGTGTGTCTCCGTGTCTGTGTTTTGTCTTTCTCTCTGCTTGTGTGTCTGTCTGTGTGTCTGTGTTGTGTGTCTCTCTCTGTGTCTCTGTGTGTGTCTCTCTCTGGTTGTGTGTCTGTCTGTGTGTCTCCGTGTCTATGTTATCTCTCTCTCTGCTTTTGTGTCTCCGTGTCTGTGTCTCTCTCTCTGCTTGTGTGTCTGTGTGTGTGTCTCCGTGTCCGTGTTTTGTCTCTCTCTCAAGTTTAGCAATCTTTGGAGGAACGTTAATCAAGCAGGTAGGGTATTTTCTACCCACGTGACTTTACCGAAAGAACCAAAGAGTATGGATCCCTGCAGTCGCGAAAGCTCCAAATCAAGTTTGAGGACATCGGCGGGTCGCAAGTGCACCAGTCGCTGGATGTGGCTACTCACCACCTGATAGACCCTCACCAGATACTCACCACTACTCAGCACTCACCATCACCACAATTCTGCCCATATATTTCCACTGCACCGCGAAATGCAAACGCCTTGCGACGCCACAGCGCCGATGAGCATTCAAAACATCGAAAGCTTCGCGCGCCCAAAACCATTTGATTTTGCAATGCGCATAAGTCCATCAGCAGGGGACACGGGGTTTAAAATGTTGCGATCTGCATGAGAGCTGTTTCTGTTCGACTCCGCGAGAAGATACAAAGGCGATCGAGTGCTTTCCAACGAGCACCACTGCATCCACCCACCATTGCACCACCAGCAGCAGCAATTCACCACCGCACTACCCCACCACCACCACGTTCATCAACACATCACTTCCACCACCACGACACGCAAAGACAAAAGATTCCACGTGCAGCCTGTAACAACAGACTGCTGGGGCAGGTTGAACAGCAGCAGCAGCGTTTGTGAAGGCTGCCGGCACTGTGGCACACGAGAGGGTGGGTGGCCAGCACCACGCCGACCGCCTTTGTCTCCCCAGTGGCGATGTTTACACACCGCTCCAGGTACTCATTTAAGGCTAAGTCGACCTAGGGGAGGCCCAGGGCCGATTTAGATTAACGTCGCTGGTGTTTGTGGCCGTGAGCGGGACTCGAACCCGGGTTTCCGGGTTCGTAGCTCACGCAGCGACCGCGTACCACGCTCCCAACACACACACACAGACACACACACACACACACACATACAACACAGACATCACACACACACACCAGACATCTCACACACACACAACATACACACAGACACACACACACAGACATCACACACACACACAGACAACCCAGACATCTCACACACACAGACATTACACACACAGACATCTCACACACACACGACATTACCACACAGACATACACACACAGACATCTCACACACACACAGACAACACAGACATCACACACACAGACATCCCAGCTCACACACACACAGACATTACACACACAGACACACACGACACAGACATTACACACACAGACACACACACACAGACACACACACAGACATCTCACACACACACACAGACACACACACACACNGACATCTCACACACACAGACATCACACACACACACAGACATCTCACACACACACAGACAATCTCTCACACACACACACACACACACACATCACACACACAGACATCACACACACACACCCACACACACACACCATCCACACACACACACACACACACACATCTCACACACATCTCAAACACATCTCACACACACACACATCTCACACACACATACATCTCACACACACACAGACATCACACACACATCTCACACACAGACACACATCTCACACACACATCTCACACACACACACACATCACTCACACACCCAACTCACACACACACACACACATCTCACCACACATCCAACCCACACACACTCTCACACACAGACATACATCTCACACACACA